>SOMO01000502.1:2390-16781 GCA_028128575.1 Paedocypris carbunculus
GCTTGTTTTACATATTGGATTCATACGTACTGTATTGATTACTCAAAGGAATAATAACTGATTGTGTTGCGATTAATCGGTAGACTAAGTAACTATTCATCTTTTTACATTTGGTTTAGTAAATATATTTAAACATAGTAGTTACTCTTACTGTGTTCAAAAAGTATCTAGAAAAAACATCAATGTTCAGTCTTACTAAATAACTTCAAAGCAGATAAAGTGTAAGAGCGTATAAGAACAAAAGCGTTAATGTATATTCCAGCTTGTCTCAGCCTCATGTGAATGAAGAAAGCTGTAATTGCTGGACAATGAGGACGTTTCCGCTCGGTTGCACTGTCCCTTTACACAGCGAGAGCCAGACACGCATCTGAACACTCGGCCCACTCACTCTTCACCAATCAGAACAGCTCGTCTTCTATCTACCCTTCATCCACCCATCCAATTCATCTTAAAATGCAATTTATTATTTATTATGAAATCTTATCAGAACTTCAGAATCATTGGTCCTGGTTAGACAGTAGCCCACACACACCTTCAGTCACATGGTCAAGGATGACCTCAGTGACCTCTGATAAACACAGCAGGAAGCCGTCTGACACAGAACAGTGCAGGTCTTCCTTTAATGGGGACAGTCTGAGAAACTCAACAATGTGCATTATGGGGACTTTGNAAAAACAAAACAAAAAAAAAAGGCCTCACACCAAAAATGCATTTTCGTTAAGCTGCTTTGAAAGTAAATGTGTAGGGCTGTGCAGATAAACACAGCAGTTTACCTCTATTATCTAAGCTGACAAAGCTAAATTTCCGAGCACAGTGCCATTTAAAGCGTTATATATCGCAGAGATTTGTCCTCACAAAGCATGAAGTTGCACGAATAGACCATCCACTGTCAAGGTTGCTCCATTTTTACCCATTTTTGTGTGTCTTCGTTGTTCTGCCATTTCAGACGAATTATTCACTAACACGAGGATTTGCGGTTTGCTCTTCACATATTCATTCACTCGTTCTTTCATTTCGTAACGTTGTCTATTTATTTAAGGTTTTCCACGTCAAATAATCACCTGTATATTGAGCAGGAGCACTTTCTGTTTGGGTGTGGTTGAAGTGTTGGTCTGATCTTGGGTCTGATTTTGGTTTAATTTTGTCTGGTCTTTGTCTGTTCTTGTTCCGATCTTGGTCAAATCTTCGTTTGGTGTGATCTGATCATTGTCTGATGTGGTCTGATCTATGTCTGATCTTGGTCTAATTTTGCACTGGTGTGGCCTGGTTCTGATCTGGTCTGATGCTATCTGATCTTTGTCTGATTTAGTTCTGATGGGGTATAAATTTGGATTTGAAGTGGTCTGATATTGGTTGATTCTTTGTCTGATATGTCTTGTTCTTTGTCTTACTCTTTGTTTCATATGATCATGATCTGCTCTTTGTCCTTGCCTAGCCTGATGTAGTTTGTTTGTAGTCTGAAATTGATCTGATGTGGTCTGATCTTGGTCAGGTGTGATCTGGTCTTGGTCTGAACTTTGTTGTATTTTTGGCCTGCTGTGANTGGTCTTGGTCTGATGTGATTTAATCTGTTTTCATTGGATCTTGATCTGATATGATCTACTCTTGGTCTTTTTGTGGTCTGACCATGATCTGACGTGGTGTGGTCAGATCTGATCCGATCTGGTGTGATCTGATTTTGATTACCGAGTACAAAAATACACAATTAAAATATGGACAGAAAAAAATAGCCTGAAAATCAAGACCGAAAAATCCTACATATGACAAAACAAGAAATTTCATTTTTTGAAATAGCATTGGTGAACTTCCCCGTCTAGACATGTCGTGCAGAGAACTTACCTTGTTGTAGTATTGCAGATGAACCGTGTGCCACTGTCCGTCGCTAACCCCACCAGCAACAAACGGTGTCACCGTAGTTTTAGATTCACCTGGAGGAGCGAAAGAATAGGAACATTTACCGGAACGGGAATGGGAACATTTTTTTTAACTCTACAGAATTCCATATTGGGACTAAGTAAACAATAATCATGATTGATTCAATTCCTGAAAGTTTCCTTTTTAGATATGCAGTAAAATTATTAGTGGTTCAAAAGCACCTTTGAAACCACAGCAAGGACTTTAATCTTAGTCACATTTTCCAGTCTAGTGGACAAAATAAGTAACTCATTATAGTAAAAGACCTCCAGAACTTTCCATAAGAGCGGTGTCAGGCGTCTTGGCCGTCAATGTGTCTCCCACACTTAATTATGTTGAGTGATGGTTAGTAAGCAGGGACGGTTGACATTTGACCATCGGGGGTTACTCATTTACCCCGATCACACTGTTTTTTAAAGTCCCACATTCCAGGAAATGCCTTTCACTGTCTTTCTTCTCAGCTAGTTTGGCCCGCTGACCTTCAGTGCTCCAGCAAGATGAGGCATTCTACATACTCTAGGGGAGAATCCGGCTATCGTAATTCCGTTGGAAAGAATTCCGACTTGCCCAAAGGATGAGGCCTGGGATTGTCCACACTGTGGCGAGACAAGTGTTGTTGAAGGCTTCAGCAGGACAGAACAAAGGGACAGGTGGACAGAGGAAGAGTCCATTAATGCTCCTGACCACCTGCTTCCTCTAGATCAGAGCAGACAACACACCTACGTCGTGTTTCACTGAGGGACTGAATCCTGAAATGTGAAATATCCTGATTGTGATGCAACAGGAAACACTGAAATCAACAGGAGTTTCAGGGTTGTGAAGGTGCCAGGTGGAAATTATCTGTCTATCTATCTATCTATCTATCTATCTATCTATCTATCTATCTATCTATCTATCTATCTATCTATCTATCTATCTATCTATCTATCTATCTATCTAGCTAGCTATCTAGCTAGCTATCTAGCTATCTATCCATCAATCAGTCTGTCTGTCTCTATCTATCTACTTCCATCTATCCATCAATTTATCTATCTTACAATCTGTCTGTCTGTCTATCTATCTTTATGTCTTACTGTTTGTCTAGCCGAAACTAAAAAGAGCACAACGTATGACATCAGCACAATGCTGGAATAGTGACTCACCCGCGGAGAAGGTCAGTTGAATTTGCTCGTCTATAATTTCGACGGCAATGAAATCGTGCCTCTCGTTAAATCTGCCATTATACAGCAGCAGGGCGTTTCTCTCGCGGGTCGCAAACCTGTGATTTCAGAAGCAAAAAACAGCATGTTTGGGAAGGACTCCAGCAGTATAATCACAGTGATATGTCATTCCATGGTGGATTCACAAGCATTCAAGTCGTATGATTTCCCATCCACAAATCTAGGGCTGGAAAGGAGCTTGATAAAATCACAATAATTAACATACGAGGCTGGTGGTGTCATAAAGTACTAACAGTAAAGGAGGGAGAGGAGGAACAGGAAGAGAAGGAGAGTTAGAGTGAGAGTTAATGGAGCTGATGTTCTCCTGAAGGCACCTGGGATTATCAGGCAGAGGTGTCAGAGCGCACATGGCACAGGGGCAGCAACAGGAAGTGCGAACAAAGATGCCTCGCAGCACATGGCATCCTGTTTTTACGCTTGCTACGGGAGGATCTTGCGCGATTGGGGACGAGTGTGTGTGTGTGTGTGTGATTTATCATCACTTACATGTCAATGAAACTGGTAAACACGGTATTTTGTGTCTGCGTGCGTAAAACAACATTGATTTTGAAAGTGCTGTTTAGAATGCAAATAGAAAAAAGAGAATCAATTTGTGCCAAAAAATCTTTACAAAATACTGTTTGTAAAGAAATTGATTCATAATTTTTTGACGGTGTTGAGATTTTTAGTTGCATTTAATTTTTTTTTTCATTTGGACATTTAGCACAAACCTCGGGGGCGGTGCATACACTGCTTTAACTTTGATTTGATTGACAGCTCTGAAAATCGGATCTTGAGCTAAGAGCCAAAACTTTGAAAGATAAAAAAAGCTGAAATGCATCTAATAAAATGCAAAAAAAAAAAAAATGTAATAAAAATTGTCCAAATTGAAAATACAAGGGTAAAAATAGCAATAACAAAATGCAACTAAGGGTGCAAAACTTTTGTGAAATTGTTGTTTCATATTTTTGCCAGAAATGTTAATCCATAACCAAATTGTTTTCTTATACAGTCGTACAATTCCAGTATAAAAAGTTCAAAAGAGTTTGAAATAATAATAAAAAAAAATATTTAAAAAAAAATATATTTTTGAAACAAATTTAGTCAGTCCATTTGGTTGACAAAGAAAACGACAAAGAAAATGTATATATTGTTTTCATTTAACATTAACATAAAATCAGTGAAATTGTGTATATGGCTAGTAAATTGATAATAAAAATTTAATTTTTAGTGAATAATAACTGTTTTAGTTGCAACATTTCTCATTCAGCAATGCTCGGAATGCTGAAAAAAATATAAAACGTGCTACAAAAAAAACGAATATGAGGGCAAGCATAAAACATGACGTAATTCAAGGAATAAATCCATTTGATTTTGATCAGACAATTGTCAAATGAGGATGGATGAAAAGTCAATGCGGATGTAGTACAAACCTGAAGGACAGAGTGAAGTGGAATCTCTGCCTCAGGCCCCGGAAGGTGATGAAGGACTGTCCGGGGAAACTGCGTGTGGTCATCTCACAGAACGGCTTCTCGTATTCACCCTCAGGACACTGGCACAGAAACCCTCCGACCAGCAGATCCACACACCTTCCTCCGTTCTTACACACACTGCTGACACAGCGGCCGGATCCAGAGCTCAGCTCACAGTTCTCTCCTGAAAGCACAACACACACACAAATACATTATAATAAATGCTAATTTAAAACACAAAAAAATGCTTCTAAAATGTCTACATGAATGGAATAACAATTATTAGATTTTACAATGAGATGCATATGTACTATTCAATGCAAATTAAAAATAGAAATAGTTCTAAAATGTCATCACATTAAAAAGCACAATAAATAATTTACGTTACTTGTGAATATTCCTATGGTAATAAATCTATTGCCTTTTTTATTTTATTTCTGATATCGAGTTGCTCCAGAAGACAAGTGTTAAATTGATAAAAAAATTGATTTGGAAATTAATAAAACATTTGTTTAGTTGGTTCAGCTTAAAAACTGGTTTAGCTTAAAATCTTGCTAGACTTTTCTCCAAATTTGTCTTTCAGAGCCGTCAGAAGGTCGTCCTATATTTGAAGGTTAATGTAATGCTTATTAGTGTATTACAGTCCTGCTGACATTTTGACCTAATTTTTACAAAACGTTTGAGCAAATACTCAAATACAAAAAAAACTGTAAAAGAGTACCTGTAAAATGGTAAAAGGTAAATAGATATATGAAAATATGATTAAACCCAAAGGTTTAAGTATGGTGTTTCATAGTAGAAGATTTTTGAAATGCTACTGAAAACCAGCCCACCAATCACAACGGCTTGATTACAATAACACGAGCGCAGATTAGCATAACAAGAGTGATCTGTTATCTCCAAACGAGAAGCTTCTTTGCTTAGTGATTCCAGGCGGCTGCTGTGCTCACTGACCCACACGGACCTTTAGAAATGCTGTGGAGCAACAGGAGCACAGCTAAGCAACAGAAGAACAATGCTGAAGAGCCCTGGTGGTCTCAGAGACCCCGGTCCTGCTCCACTGGGCTGGTGCTGCCACATGAGATGATCACAAAAACGCCCAGAGTGAACGTGACATCATTGGCCTTGACACGGCGCAGGAATGCAAACGCATTTTTCAAATTGTGCTAGCTTCATGATTTATGATTGGATTTCACCTTCAGGAATGCCACTGTAAATAGAAATTGGACTCCAGGAGATATATAGAACATGAAAATATTGTAATAATGTTTACATGTAAATCAATATCCGCTAGTAGTAGAGGCATAAAAATGACACAAAAATGTCACATTTTCTCAACTTNACTGTTCCCGAACACTAACCTGTGAACCCTGGTGGGCACTGGCAGGTATATCCTCCCTCTCGACTGTGGCACGTCCCGTTGTTCTTGCACGGCCTAGAATAGCAGAGGTCGACCTCCGCCTCGCAGTAATCCCCAGTGAAGCCGTCCGGGCATCGGCAGCGCAGCCCGTTCACCGGCCGAATGGGCCTGAACAGAACCGTGTCGGAGGCCACGAACGGCGCCGAGCTGTCGAACTTCAGAACGGCCACACACTTCATGTAGTTCTCGCACGGCTCTCGCAGACAGATGTTGTCGTCGAAGGGCAGGACGCGCTGGGTGGAGATGAGCGTCAGCAGCGTGCGGTTCAGGTACAGATGTTCCTGCAGCTGCTGGGACGGGAAGTAGCGCGCGGGGTTTCCTCCAGGCAGAAGGGCGGAGAAGGTGACGTTGAGGATGCTGCCAGCCACGTCGGTGTCGTTCTGCACGTTGAAGATGAAGACGCCTTCAGGGCGGGTGGAGAGGACGGCGGCCACGCCCTGGGTGAACAGGGCGAGCAGGGGCGAGAGGAAGCGCTCCTGGGACATGTTCTCCAGCCGCACCGTGATGCTGTTGCTCAGCATGTCGTCGGTGATGATGGTCACGCGGAGAGAGCAGAGCGCCGAGACCTGGTGGAGTCCGTCTGGAGAAGACACAATCTGTTAAGCTCAGCTCAAGTGAAAAAATACCCTACTTTCGTGAAGTACTTTTCACCCTACTTTCCTATTTTCAGGAATTAATACCTAATTCTTTTTCTTCCGGAAAATACGGAATTATATTTTGATNTGTTTTCCTGGATGCGACTCAAGGAAGATAACCAAAAGTGGATATAAAAGATGCTTGCAGATATTGTTTTGCTGTAGTCCAAATCGATACTAATAAAATTACCGGAATCTTCACACAAAGCAGACAAATTAAAAATGTCGCAACTGCAAAAAAAACTCCATGAGAAAAAAGCCATGACACACAAAGTTGTCATAAAAATATCCATCCTCTTCCACTTATCCAGAACTTATCCGCTCACTTCCTTCAACCATAATCTGAAACAAGGCACCCATGGTACAATATGTGCTAATACATCATCATAAGCTTGTTAATTATTGCCAAGATTCGCTGGATCCCTAGAAAGTGCCGACTAATATTTTCAGCAGGAACAGACGTCGGCCTATAAAAACAATTGAGGAGTTGAGAAGCTGCCAGAATGAAAGCACGCCAGACAGGCAGATCACTATCACTAAGAGCATCAAAGGAAGCCCATTAACACGGTGTGAAGAGAACACAAAGCTCACACAAATCCACTTTTCCTGCAGTCAAAACAACCCGAAAAGCAGAGTTTGGAAATCACCTGACACGATCCAATTGCAAATAACACATTTACGTCACGACTTGCAAATGCAATTGTGCAAAATAAACCATGTCTTACCTGAAACTGTTACCCTCATTGTGGCTTCCAAAGGTCTGTTGTTGTTCAAATCCTTGCTCAACTTTAACTCTCCGGTGTCTCGGTTGAGAACAATCAGGCCGAGTTCATTTCCCTCTACAAACGTGTAAAGAAGCTTATCGGACACATCTGGATCACCGGCTGGGACTCTGCCAATAACCCCTGTAGGAAAACTGCTGGACCTGTTGGTGATGTAATTATTGAAAAGGATCTCAAAGTCTTGGAGAACAGGGTCGTTGTCATTGACGTCTACCAGCAGAACGTGGACAGTCGCCCGGCTGACCAGAGGGGCCGAAGTAGCCTGGACCACTATGACATATTCCATCTTGGATTCGTAGTCCAAATCAGTCAGGGCGATTAGATCTCCGCTGAAGATGTCAAGCTGGAAAACCTCAGGGATGTTGCCCTCTATGATCTGGTAAAGGATCTGGGCGTTGGTGCCCTCATCGGGGTCTGTGGCACTGACACGAGCGAGAGTGGAGCCCACGGCACTGTTTTCGTTGACGTAGATATACAACTTGTCCTTGTGGAAAACCGGGGCGTTGTCGTTGACATCTAGCACGGCTACGTGAACGTTCACGGATGCTTTCAGAGGGGGCACACCGTTGTCCACGGCGTACGCTTTGAGGTTGTACACGGCTACGTTTTCCCTGTCTAGTTTACGGGCAGTCCTGATGATCCCGGATGAAGCCTCGATTAGGAAGTCCCCCTCCCCGTCATCCCCTCCCTGAAAGGTGTAGGTCACTCGCCCGTTGGCAATGGAGTCCCTGTCTGAAGCAGATACCTGGAGCACACTTGCCTGTATTTGTGCATCCTCGAAGACGGACCCCTGGTAACTGTCCCTGGAGAACTGTGGCGCGTTGTCGTTAGCGTCCGCGATGAGGATCTCTAAAATGGTGGTGTCTGATTTCGGAGGAATGCCATTGTCTCGCGCAATGAGGGTTATCGTGTAGGAGGCCTGCTCTTCGTAGTCAAACTCAACCAGAGTCGTGATTTCACCCGTGATGGAATCGACTTGAAACTGAGGCACGTTTTCCGCCATCAAGTAAGTGATACGGGCATTTTCGCCGATGTCCTCGTCAGTGGCAGTGAGGGTGGTCACGGTGGTACCTACAGGTTGGCCCTCGGTCACTGTAACCTGGGGAGTGGGACTTTGAAACACTGGTCGATGCATGTTCGCATCAGTCACGTTGATGTAAATCTGAGCCGTGTCGTGTCGCGTACCATCCGAGGCGGTGATCGTTAAGAGATACTGCCTTTCCAACTTGTAATTCAGAGGCAAAACCAAAGTAATAAGGCCTCCTCCGCTCTGACTCGTAATGGCAAACCGGTTCCTTGTGTTTCCGCTGGATATTTGGTATGTGACAACACTGTTTACATCCCTGTCGATGGCGGTGACTGTTAGCACGCTGGTGCCCACCCCTGTGTCTTCATTTACAGTTAGGTCGTATAAGTGCTGCGTGAAGCTCGGGACGTTGTCATTCACGTCCAGTACAGTGATGCTCACGCTAGCGGAGGAGGACATTGTGGGAACCCCGTGGTCTCTTGCCTCGACCGTGAAGCTGTAAAACTCTGAAGTTTCCCTGTCCAGCTCACCGCTAACTGTAACCCATCCTGTGCTCTTGCTGATGATGAAAGGAAAGGCAGGAGCCGTGTCACTCAGACTGTATTCCAGATGAGAGTTGTTTCCGGAATCTGCATCGATGGCTTGTATGTGTATCACGGAAATACCGACGGGAACATTTTCCAGCACTGAGGCTTGAAACGGTGTGCTGACAAACATGGGCGCGTTGTCGTTCACATCGATAACTTGTATAACCACTAGTCCTGTGGCATTGATGAGAGGAGGCCTGCCTCCATCTTGGGCCTTTACTCGCAGTGTATACTCCCGTATCAACTCATAATCAAGAGTGCCAATCACGTCAATGACACCTGTCAGCGAATGGATGTGGAACTGTCCCTTTATGTTTCCGTTTATGATGCTGTAATGAACTTTTGCATTATTCCCAACATCCTTGTCAGTGGCCTTCACCACAGCCACTTGAGATTTAACGGCGATGTTCTCAGGGACTTGAGCGACGTATCTCTTCTCGCTAAACTGAGGGTAGTTATCGTTTTCGTCTTCGATGTTGATGTGCAGCGTGGCCGTGGCGCTGCGTGGCCCAGGCTCTGTGCCCTGATCATTAGCTTCCACGATAAGTTTGTACTTGGACTGGATTTCTCTGTCTGGCCTGACTCTGGTTCTCACCAGGCCAATTCTCGGGTCAATCTCGAAGCAGGCGTCGATCTCGTCGCCATTCACAATCTTATAAACCATATTGGCGTTTGACGGCGCGTCACCATCCGTAGCCCTGATAGTCATGACTTCACTGCCAACTTCCACATTTTCTCTAAGATTAATTTTGTATTCGGTCTGTTCGAAAACCGGCGAGTGGTCGTTGGTGTCGCTGACCGTGATGATGAGTTGCGTGAAGGCTAACCTCGAGCTTCCCTTTCTGCTAGCGGTGACTTTAAAGACGTGGCTGTCTTTGAGCTCCCTGTCCAAAGGCTGCAGTGTGGTGATGCAGCCTGTTGTTCGGTTAATTTGGAACAGATTATTCGAACGACTGTCGAAATAGGCTTCCATATCGAATTCAACCACGCCGTCGCTGTCGACCGTCTGGAGGGTGATGACGCGCGTGCCCGAGGGCTCGTTCTCGGGCACGGAAACCTGATAGTTGGTCAGCTGGAACTGAGGAGGAGAGTTTGCGTGTCGTTTTTGACGTTTCGCCCAGGAGTCCAGTTCACTGTCCGCGTGCTTTTTACTCACGCGTAATGTGACATCCACCAGCAAAAAGTTATTCGGCGAGTTGGGCAGCAAACAAAGCAAACTCGCCTCAGTGAGTTGGTGAGGTAAACAGAGCGAGTCCACGCGGTTGTGAGATTTGTCCACGCACTTACCGCGCGTCATTTGCGAGCGTCGCGCGGAGAAAGGTACGTGTTCGTAAATAGTCACAGGTAACGTGGGTAAATAAAAGCACGTGCCGACCGTGGTGTAAAGATCCATGTGCGCGTCAGGCTGGAAGGCTTTTCGTTTGTGTTTGGTGAGGCAGTTCCGACCGTAGACGAACACGCGAAAGTGAAGCAGGATGGTGTTTTCCGACCGGAGAGATGAAATCCTCACAGACAGTGGCGCGGGATTCCACGGCGCGCGCGTGCACTCAAGTTTCCGCGCGAGATAAAGCGCTCCATCACTCTTCCCGATCCGGAAAAAGTGCCGGGTGGATTGAGCCGTGCCGTTCCCGTCGATCCGGTAGAGCCATTCCGGTCCGATCGAGACGTTGGCCAGTGCGGCTCCAGGTTGGAGGTCCTCGGGGAGATGTATGTCCAGGCATCCAGCATGAATGAGGAACCCGAAGCACATCCAGATCCAGATCGCCGGTAATTCCATGGCTCACGCGCAACTCATTGAAATCCACGTCAAACTCCGAGTGTCCGCGATCCATAAAATTCCAACCATTCCTGTGTTGTGGAGCAGCTCTCCGGGTCAAGCCATGATTGTGTGCGGGGCAGCGGGACTGTGATAAGTTTTAATGGGTAAGATGGCTCCTCCGCTCCTCTACTCTCCTCTCCTCTCCCTCCCACCACTGTTTTCATGGATCTACTCAGGCTTTGTGTTTGGAAATGTCCAATGAGCTCGACCGAGGGAATTCTCAGCTAATGATAAAAAGAAAAAACTTCAGAAACTACTTCAGAATTTAGTATTACGTGTGCTTTTTTTATACACAATTTTTTTAAAAATATATATTTATTTTATTAATTATGGAATGTTGATTTAACATAAAATGCTCCATTTTGCATTTCAAATGTTGGAATGAATTTAAATATGTACCTGTTCAACTGTGGTCACTTTGAAATGTCCTTATTTTTGAAAGAAAAGCACTGTTTTTGTCAATGAAAATAACTTTAATCAGAGATACACATTGCTAATGTGGTAAACAACTATTCTAGCTGTAAATGTTCTGTTCTTTTTTGTAGTGATTGTACAAAACATTTCACATCATGTCATACCGTGTATGTATATGTTTGTGACGAATAAAATTTGATTTGATGTTGAATGTCTGGTTTTGGTGCATTACATAACGTATAAAATTGACCTTCCTTTGAGCAGGTTGAGATTCTGGAGCATCACATTTGTGGTCAATCAAACGCTCAAACTGGCCAGAACTTTCATGTGAAACAACAAACTTTTTCTTAGAAAATAAAGTGTGACTTTTCATGGAACACACAAATTGTCTAGGTGACCCCAAACTTTTGAAAGGTAGTGTACGTCTTTTCTGAAATTCAAATAAGGTCTTCAAAATAAATGCAGTGGTGACTACAAAAGAAACCAATTATAGACAAATGAAAATGTGATAAAATAAAAGGGGGATAAATATATATTCTTGAGATGCTGGATCAGTATTTTGGTTGGGNCTGGCCTGACTCTGGTTCTCACCAGGCCAATTCTCGGGTCAATCTCGAAGCAGGCGTCGATCTCGTCGCCATTCACAATCTTATAAACCATATTGGCGTTTGACGGCGCGTCACCATCCGTAGCCCTGATAGTCATGACTTCACTGCCAACTTCCACATTTTCTCTAAGATTAATTTTGTATTCGGTCTGTTCGAAAACCGGCGAGTGGTCGTTGGTGTCGCTGACCGTGATGATNTTAAAAACCATTTTGTCTAAAACATAATTACTAGATATGATGATGCCCACTTGTGGAGGCTCGCGTCATTACAGCAGCAATTATAAATCATCTCACATTCAAACAAAGTGTGTATTACTACAGAATAATCAAACATTAGCAATGTATTAGTTCAATTCAAGTTACACTAAAAATACCTCACTTAGAAATTAGAGATCTGAACACAAACTTTAATCTGCGACACACCGATATTAACCAAAATACAACTTTAGNCATTTTGTCTAAAACATAATTAC
Source organism: Paedocypris carbunculus (assembly GCA_028128575.1). NCBI lineage: Eukaryota > Metazoa > Chordata > Actinopteri > Cypriniformes > Paedocypris > Paedocypris carbunculus. Next base: position 14,740 of record SOMO01000502.1, read on the forward strand.
TAGATATGATGATGCCCACTTGTGGAGGCTCGCGTCATTACAGCAGCAATTATAAATCATCTCACATTCAAACAAAGTGTATTACTACAGAATAATCAAACATTAGCAATGTATTAGTTCAATTCAAGTTACACTAAAAATACCTCACTTAGAAATTAGAGATCTGAACACAAACTTTAATCTGCGACACACCGATATTAACCAAAATACAACTTTAGCTAAAACCTTTAGCTAGTCATGAAAAATATGTAGAAAACAGACACAATCCAAGTTCCAATTATTGCGATTGTTAGATTGAAGGTCACAAAACGTCACTAAATATCCTTTTCCCCTCCTGCTTCTCTCACACCCTGTGACACCATAAATAAAAGAACATTATTGCCAAACTAGCAATACACCGGATAGATTTTCTTGACACACTGATGCTTTTGTTCAGGCAGCTTAGTTGACTGGATCCGCACTGGCAGTTGGTCACTGGTAATACGGCCTGTAGCGTGACTGGTCGGGGTGGTGAGGGCCCGACATCTGTCCCTGGGGTGGTCCCTGCATCCGAGGAGGATGGGGGCCGCGTGGATTGGCCCACATGCCCGGACTCATGCCCCCAGGCTGGGTGAAGGGCGGACTAAGCGTGCCCTGGTCCTGGGGCAAGGAGTTTAGGTTGTAGTGATGAGGAGGTAGTGGGTTGACTGGTGGAATGGGACTGGGTGGTGGGTGGCTCATGTAAGGTGGCAGCTGACCGATCAGGTGTCCGGGTGGGGGTCCGGCAGACATGGGAAGGCCCTGGTTGTACACCATGTGAGGTGCGGCCGAGCCTTGAGGAGGGTGATGCATCGGGATGGAGATTGGGGGAGGTGGAGGAGGCCCGAAGTGTGGCTGCTGGGGCGGAGGCATGATGTGGTGCGGGTGGGAGGCCACGCCCTGGTGGTGCGGAGGCAGGCCGGGGGGCGTCCGAGGGTGGTCGTCGTGGATGGGCACCGTGATGAGGTTGCTGTGTTTGCGAGTGGTCAGGGTGGAGATGCGGAAGGTCTCTGGAGGAAGAGCCCGTGAGGAGGGGGCCAGGTCGGGGGTGGAGGGTGACAGCGGGNCTGCTGGGGCGGAGGCATGATGTGGTGCGGGTGGGAGGCCACGCCCTGGTGGTGCGGAGGCAGGCCGGGGGGCGTCCGAGGGTGGTCGTCGTGGATGGGCACCGTGATGAGGTTGCTGTGTTTGCGAGTGGTCAGGGTGGAGATGCGGAAGGTCTCTGGAGGAAGAGCCCGTGAGGAGGGGGCCAGGTCGGGGGTGGAGGGTGACAGCGGGGGCGGGTGGCTGTATGGGTCATGGCCCGGGGGAGGNGGGGCGTCCGAGGGTGGTCGTCGTGGATGGGCACCGTGATGAGGTTGCTGTGTTTGCGAGTGGTCAGGGTGGAGATGCGGAAGGTCTCTGGAGGAAGAGCCCGTGAGGAGGGTGCCAGGTCGGGGGTGGAGGGTGACAGCGGGTGCGGGTGGCTGTATGGGTCATGGCCCGGGGGAGGGATGAGGGGATGAGCTTTGGGTAGGTGCGGGGGAGGGGGGAGGCGGAAGCGGTCCGGTGTGTCGGACCCCGTGGTGGGATGAGATGGTTCTGAGCGAGAGCTGGTGGTCTTCCTGGCCCGCATGTGGCGGTGGTTGATGTGGGCCTGGAGGTCTCGCTGGGACAGGTACGTGCGCTTGCAGCTGTGCACCATGTTGCACATGAAGAGGGAGCCGCGTGTGCACTGCTCGATCCGCTGGACCGTGTCNGGGGGAGGCGGAAGCGGTCCGGTGTGTCGGACCCCGTGGTGGGATGAGATGGTTCTGAGCGAGAGCTGGTGGTCTTCCTGGCCCGCATGTGGCGGTGGTTGATGTGGGCCTGGAGGTCTCGCTGGGACAGGTACGTGCGCTTGCAGCTGTGCACCATGTTGCACATGAAGAGGGAGCCGCGTGTGCACTGCTCGATCCGCTGGACCGTGTCTGTGCAGCTGCAGAGGGAGAAACTGAACAGGAAGTGGAGTTAGGTAGAGCTGCACAATTCATCCTGAAAAGATC
>SOMO01000502.1:35428-46355 GCA_028128575.1 Paedocypris carbunculus
AATTATTGACTCTTACCTCCAACCTGTTTTGGAAGAATTTTTCCTCCCGTCAAAAAGCCCGGAGTTGCTTGATCGCAGATGAATGAGTTTTTTAATGTCTTCATCCGACACTAATGAAGAAAAACACCCGGTTATTGGTCTTCGTGATCAGAACAACCACTGCATCGAAAGTGTTAAAATGACTTACTTTTATAGACGAGTTTAGAGCCGCTCGATGATGAATCCATATTTGATACAACTCCGTAAAATAGATTTCTAGGGCCCTTAATAGTGCAAGTGTGCAGCGTGCTTCTCGTCACATTACCTCCCGGTCAAAATGGCCCCGTTCGAACAACGCCTAGATAGGCTCACTACAAAGTAACCTTGCCTCGAAAACGCGAATGCGCGACATCAAACGGCGTTTGAAATGTATACCGGAGTCTTTTACAAAGAAAGACTTACGAGAAAAGAAAATATGCTTGAAAAAAAATATCTGACACCATTAACCGACTGATTTTAGAAGAGTTACTCAGCAGGCTGCAAAAAGTCCACATGATGGTAATTTGCATGAATCGGGGCGGGCCGGTGGTTAATAAAATAAAAGTCTGATTTATTTATTCATACATATTTTGTTGTGATCGTACGTTTGAATAAAACATTGTTATTGGATTATTTTTTCAAATCGCATACGTATTTGTACATTCCTGTTAGAATCGCAAACTGTTTGCAGTAATAATCGGGAGCACGCGTGATTGGTCGATACTACACGCGAGGTGAAATGTCACAGTAGTCACCTGACAAACACATCACGTGACTCTTGATACTTATCTCATCGCTTTAACTACATAAATCGCCTGTATTTATTCAAATTCACAGTAATAGGGCTGGAACGAGGTGTTCTCCGCGTGTAAAAATGTCAATCAAAAAGATTAACACTAGACATTGTAAACAACGATTTAGAGTAAATACATTTTTGTGACAATCCAGTGTTAAAACCAGTGCTGTTTATCACGTGACACAACTTTGTATTAGGTAAAACTTCATCTTTGGATTTAAACTTCAACGTCCAATGCTTCTTAATCCAAACTGCCGTAAACACAAAGTGATTAACGTGAATTAATCAGCACTCAAATCAGATCTTCATGCAGAAGGTTTGAAAGAGAGAAAAGGCTTTGCAGGAGTTGATGTGGAGGTCAGCTTAAAATATTGCACCACAATATGCTATTAGTATTTAAATCCTCCGTCTTTTTCAGGTTGATCTTTGTCATGACAGCACCGATGCATTTCTCCATCAGTGTCACCAGTCAGCACCGTCTTCTTCAAGGTTCTTCCGTGTCCTTTGTTGTCTGCTGTGGAGCAAAGGGGCTAATCTCAGTGCATATGTCCTTAAAAGCACCAATGCTGTTTTCTTCTTAAATTATTAAGCTTCTTTTGTGGATTTAAACCATTGAGAGAAGATTAGCGAGGTTATTTTGTGACGGTGTGGTGCAAGTGTGAGGTTGATTCTGGGTTTGTGTCTTTCCTGTTTGATTCATGGGAAAGATGCTCTTGGCTCAAAACAAGCCGTTGAAGCAATCCAGCTTTCCTTCTTCAATCTATCCACCAATCAAACTCTCGTGTGGATCAGAAGACAAAGCTCGGCCCTTGTTCGTGAAATAATTCAGTGTAAACATCTAATTCAGATCGAATTCCGGATTCGCTTTTGAGTCAGGATGACCTAGATGTTTCTAATTGCTTCGTTATATTTTTAGAATTATATTATAGAAAAGGCCCATTTGTGCTTGGTCTTCAACAATGCGTTCGGCTTTCAGGCTTTCTGTTGAGCTGAGATTTCTTTTTTTGGCATTGTAATTTCCCTCAATGTGAATCTGTGTCTCTCTAATCCTGGTTCTTGTGTATGGGGGGTCGAAGAGGGGGTTGTATCTGTAATCTTGCTATGTCTGTGTGGAACTGTGTTGGTAATCCCGCTCTGTGTGTGCGCGCCCGAATGTGTGTCTTCAATGTAATCCTATGACAGAGAGCATTTGTGCACGTGAATGGCTGTGGACAGTGGGGCGCATATGCCTTGTGCGCTCAGCATCATTTTACGCCGTCTGGCCACACGAGCACACGCACACACATCCAGCTCCACGTGTGGGGGAGTTTGACATCACTGAGCGTCACAGCCGTGGCGAGGTCGGTACAGTGGGCGGAGCTTGTTTCTGCAACGATTTTTGATTTGATCTATAACTTTCCAGCCGGCATGACAAAGTGGATTGTCTTTAATGATTCGTTCTGGGCTGAAACAGAAGAGCTGTTCCAATTACCAGTTGTTGCCTGTTCCAACAATCCAGACCGATTCTGTACACATATTTTTCACAAAGGTGGAATTGCTATTTGTATATCAATTGATATAATTTGAATTTGATTGTGTTGTTTGCAATATACGCACTAACATGCTAAAAATTAGAACATACACACACGTATTCTAGGTTTAGATTTAACTTTCCTTGTTTTTTCATTTAGTATCCAACACACACACACACACACACACACACGCACGCACGCACACACACATATGCCTACAATATACATCTGCCACAATTAGTCAACATTTCAATAATCGATACACTTCAACATATATATTTATATCCAACATGTTGCCCAACACACAAATAAACACGCGCACGTACACACACAGATATTGAGACACAACAAGAGCACACACACGCATACCTATACAACATTATACACCATAATAAACAAACATTCTCCCACATTTAAGTAACAAACACCGAACACACACACACACACACACACACACACACACACACACACGGTTCAACACAAAACACACATAAACAGCAAAAATACAAAACAACGCTGTAAAGTTACTGTACAAATAATGTTTTAATTTCCATCAATCAGGATGCTAGAAGTTCAGTTAATACCATTCGTAGTAAGTGGCAATACTAATTTCTGTGGAGTGAGCAAGCCCAAGTGTGACAAAGTCCAGGAAACATTCCCTGAGACGGAAACTTCAATCGGTTTTAAACCAGAGGTGGAAAAAGGTGACAGGTGGGAGTTGAAACATTAAAGATGGTGGTGTGGGGTTGATGCTCAACTCTTAGATTTGGAGTGGCGGGGTTTAGTCATGGATCCTGCGTCGCGATACGCTGCGGCCGAGCGGATAGGCAACACTATTTATAGCTAATCCTGTTTAAAAGAGGTCGTGCTCTCTACCGTCCCTGAGACGGAGCAATAGAGTCAAACGCTCGCGTGCCAGCGTATGAGAAGCAACACAGGAGCCCAGCGAGTCCTTTCAGACAAACAACATTAGGGTTCTTTAAGCTTATAGACAAAGGTTAATGCAGACAAGGTTCATATAGGTTAAGATTATTCATAATATATATCTATTTTGGCCAGCAGAATTGGTGCATTGCACTGCTGTGGGATTTGTGCGGTAAATGTAGCGTTTTCAGTAGATTAAAATTTAATATACTTGCTGATCTGTCTTTAAACCAGTTCTTTTGAAATTATGATTTAGCGATCTTAAACGTAACGGGACTGTTTATTCTGGCCCTGCACAAAGCATGTGGGGTTGCACGCCACGCGGGCTATTCTCAAGGATATGTCCATGTTTGTGCCAACATTTATCATGTCTTTGTGTGCCTAAGAAGATTTTGAGATTATGCTGTTGTGATAAACTAAAACATGAACTTTGATGTTGGCCGAGTTTGTTTTTAAAATGAGCAACGCGATTCATCATCCCGTGGTGTTCTCGCGTACTATTATGCAATCGTGTTCATTAAGCGTCTTGCCTAAATGATCCGCACGACCAAATCTATGCTTCTAATACAAGATTGAGTCAATTTAATCTTATATTGGATGCGCGTGGATGTTGTGCTAAAGCCCCTCAATAAGATAATAATTTGTAAATCTCTGCTGTGTGTGGCCATCCTCTTTTTGCAAATGAAACCCAGCAGCTTCATCCCTGCCCGTGGCTGGAGGTCTCAGAGCTGGTTGCTGGAGATGACAGCTGTTTTAACAAGGCGTGACACCTGTACCTGGACCAGCTTCTGACCAATGGCAGGCCGAGTTAAATCCCAAGCCCTGCCTGTGACGTAAATGCCCCACCCACTACAACGCTGGGGGCGGGTCTTCGCGGATCGAGTTGTGGATCAGCGGCGAGACCACCGAAATCAAGCGGATCCGATGCACACCAGTTCAAAGTGAGTACAAGTCGTGTTAATATTAATCCATGAATAAAGATTAATGTATTCACTTGGAAACTAGAGTAGAGATCAATTGAATTAATTGCTCGTTTAGATTACATTTTATTTTTCAAAACACAGAACGCGTGCACTTTGAATCGTGTGCGCACTTTTAAAAAAGTTGTTTCAATTGTATCAACAGTGAATATTAAGTTTATTGTTGAAGGTTTACTCATGCGTGGCCGTGTGCCTGGTCTGCTTGGTTGTTTAGTGAAAAATGCTGAGCGATTTCGGGCTTTAACAAAATGCGGTGATGTGCTTGAGAGAAATTCCATCACCTTTTTAAAATATTTCCAGTCGTTTATTTGAGAGAAACGTTTTTCACAAAACAATTATTTTCTAATGATTAATTGATTACATCTCGCATAACTTCTCTCACGCACGCACCACTCGAGCAACGTTGTAGTTTTATCAGCACGTGCTAGTCGGGCAGCGATTATTAGTGATGAATAATTTCACTGGCGATAATGTTGAAGCAGGTGTATTATGTTGTCAACCATTGGATTATACAGCTTGTGTTTTGCTTTATTGTATTGTTTTTTTGTTTGTTGTATAATGTTCTGTGGTGCATGAAGGTTAACTCGGACAACTGTGTCTCTTTTATTTAAAAAACGCATTAATATTTATATACGTTTACACGTAGGATAAATGTAAAACATGTTATTTAATAGCATTATAGCAATATTAGAAACTGTTACAGCAGATATGTGACTGTAAGCACATCAATGCTAAAGTGTGCCAAGCTAATATTGTTCAGTTTCCATTAGGAAATCAATTTAAATGACACATTTTGATGATCGATAATCAACGGACTTAAAAGATTGATGTAAATCGATTTGTGTCGTTTGTGTAAATCTATTTAAAACTCTGTAAAGTAAATTGTTAAATAATATAGGTGTTTAAAGTCATGTTGTTGGATTAAACAACACATTCCATTAACCTTTTTCAAAATATAATGTATTTTAAATACTTATGGGATAAATGCATATAGCACTCCTAAAGTAAAAAAAAAAAAAGTGACTCTGAAGATGAAAACTAAGCGGAGTGAAGTGAAAGTTGTGTCCAGATGGCGATAATTGTCTTAAGTTTTCTTTATTTAGACCGTAATGAACTATCTCCTCCCTCCACCATCTCCACAACACAACACAACAAGAGAAGCTCATTCTAAAACATTTCTCCATTTAGATTATTTTCACTGTTTGTTTTTGCAAGTTTATTTGGCGTTCTTCCACGTATTCCAATATTGTGTTAAAAAGTGCTATAATTCAAACTTGTAATCTTATTTATCAGACACATTCAAATGTGAACTGCTACTTACCATCGACAAATAAGTAAATGTGATTGTGCTGGAGAGTCCATCTTCTCGGCAGAAGCCGTTGCCGTGTTTCACTACTGCCACAGATTGACTAATTAGATTAAGCAAGAAGCTTTCGCGAGATAATCATTCAGCAAGCTATTTCCTCTAATGGCGACGGTGTGCCACAAGTTTCTTCACTCAAGGTCAAAGACATTTTGGAATCGATTGATAATGTCTGGGATATGAGTCTCGTCGATGTGATTTTGTGTGACTTCGATGTTCCAGAAAGTGGCTTTGCTACGTTGGTCTCCCGCTAGGCATTAGCGGAATGGATTTGCCCAGATCTGTGAGTACTTTCCAATGTGTGGCTGGGAATTTTAGCGTCTTTTCAATAATCTGGGATCTTTGGAATGGAGTGAAAGAATTGGGAGATGCTTTTAATTGCCTCACGATGGGTTTTTATGTCGAGAGAGTCTCACGAATTGTCTTTGAAGGAACGTTAGATGTTTATTTGAATGAACAACACTAGCATTTGGTGTTTCAGACCAGGTCTACACAGAATAAGACCAGATCAGGTCTAATCAGAAGTTTGCTTTCCAGGAGACGTTGGGTCTTTCGTTTTGCCATGTTTTTTTCAGTCGAGCTGCTCGGTTTTATAACACGGCTAATTTTAGCAGACCGTTACTTAAGCAGATGTAATAGATCTTCTGGGTTTTGTTCACCTTACAGTTTTAAAAATCTAAACAGGTAGAAGATAATAAAAGGACAACTGAATCAGACCTGGGCATTGTTGGGCACCGGGGCCTCTTCAATTGACTTTAAACGGCCTTTGTGAAGTTATTTGGAAATTACAAAATAGAATTTAGTTTAAAATGCTTCACTATTAATTGCTTAACAAAACATTTTTTTTTCATATAGCTGGGGAGAATATTTGTCTTTTCCGGACATAATCTCTAAGCAATAACACGCAGTTGTTTTTGTTGTACTGTGTCATTTCTGCTGCCCTTTGTGGCTATTCAAGAATATTTACACCATTAACAAAGGTGTTTAATCGTTGACAAAAATTAGGTGATTCAGTTGACCGTGCTAATGCTAACATTATACAATGATAGCCTTGTCCAATTTCATTGTATTGTTCACACAAAATGATGATAGTATGCATCTGAGATGCCAACGTCAATCATGGAGTTATCTATCGTGCTCATGCTAGTATTATGCAATTGTATTGTTGACAAGAAATTATAAAAGCAATTCCTCTGATATGCTAAGTCCAGTTATAGAATCATCGCTTACTTGTCCGTGTTGCAGCCCTCTCTAAAGAAACTTTTCTGCATGTAAAAGTTTATAATAATAATAATAATATGAGTATTTGTGGGGCGCTTTTCACAGTTTTAACAGTCTCAAAGCGCACGTGTAAAAATGTAAGGGAATTGTTGCTTTTATTCATTTGATTGTCTGGATTGTTGGTGTTAAGTAAATGACTGCGGTTATGACAATAAATATGTCAAAAAGTAAATGACTGCGGTTATGTGACTATAAATATGATTTAATCGACTATGCTAATGCTAGCTCCTATGCAATGCTACTTTTGTCCAATTTCTTTGTAGTGTTGAACAAAGAAAAGATTAAATAATTAGTCTGAGATACTAACTCCAATTATGACGTTTTCTGCTATGCTAATGCTAGCACCTCTACAATGCTACTTTTGTCCAATTTCTTTGTATTGCTGACAAAAAGATGTCATTTATCTGAGATGCTAAGTCTTATTATGGAATTCTCTACAATGCTAATAATGTCCACGTTCCCTGTGTTGTTGACAAGAAATGATAAGGTGATGCTAACTCCAATTACGCAGTTAGCTATTGTGCTAATGCTAACATTATACAATGCTAACCTCATCCAGTTCTGTTATCCAGCTGTGATGCGAACTCACAATTATGGCGTCTGCTACTTTGAATAATGTTAGCTGCTCTAGAATGCTAACCTTGTCCAATTTCTTTGCATGTTTGAAACTAAATTACAAAATAACTGTTTGCTACTGTGCTAATGCTAGCATTTTTCGAAGCTAACCCCCGTCCAATTTCATTGAATGCTTTTTGTACAAAGACAATGAAAGGAAAAGGAATTCTATTCAATTCACTATACCTGCGCTCTAATCTGTCTTGCAGTTTGGTGTGTAGTCCTGACAATTTGACCTTCAGAGACTCTGACCAATCGAAGATGAGAGACAATAGCGTGGGAAATAGTGTGGAAATGGTGTTTCAAATCCACCTGGTCTGTGGGACGGAAAGAAGCTTCCAGCGGCCCTGAGGAGGAACGTCTGGACACAGTCAGCGCGGGAGATCCTTCTCCACTGTTTTAGGTGTGATTACGCAAGAACATGGCCAGAAACTCCTTCCGTGGGTCCAAGTACAAGCCAGAAGCCAACCATGATGGAGATTTTGGCTGTACGATCAAAGAACTGCGCTCTCTCATGGAACTCAGAGGCTCGGATGGAGTACAGAGAATTCAGGAATGCTACGACGACGTCCATGGACTCTGCTCCAGGTTAAAATCTTCACCGGTGGATGGTAAGTGGAACATGTCATGGTTCAAAATTCTAAATTGTGAGGAACAATTTTCTAATGGCACTTTTCTTGAGCGTTGAGTAGCGAGAGGTTACAGGTAGCTGATGCTAACTCTGGCTTTGCGTTGGCATTTTTTGATGCTGATGTTTTTTTGTGAACTAAAAGGTTGAATGTTAAAATCTCACAGAGACAGACAACTTTTAGACGTTTTCAGTAGGAGTCTTTCATTTGTGTATTTTAATGTTCGAGAAATGTTTTAGCTAAGTGTTAAATCATCCTAGCTTTGTTACCGTTGTAGCAATTGTCTGTGGAGCAATTGGACTTTTATCATGGGCATTAAGTGTTCGATAAGGAATTATCTATCTGTCTGTCTGTCTGTCTGTCTGTCTGTCTGTCTGTCTGTCTGTCTGTCTGTCTATCTATCTATCTATCTATCTATCTATCTCTGTCTCTCTCTCTAGCCATCCACCCATCCATCCATTCATCTATCCATCCATCCATCCATCAATCCATGTCATTTTTCATTACCCAGCAACTGTGACAGTTGTTTAGTTTACGGAATGTCCAACATAGTCTTTAATAACGTTGAAACTCGTGTTGTTTTTAACATATTACGGGTTTTTAACCCATTTTTGAAAGGTTGTTTATAATATTTTCTCATTCTGTTGTACATAAAGCATGCTTTCAGCAAGTCTGCTGTATAGCTTTGATCATATTTCATTTCCCCCGCAACCTCAACATTTTCGTATAGATTTTTTGTTTGACAACAGAGGTAGCAGATTAGAAAAGCTTCTGAGGGCAGATTACGGAATAACGTGGATTAGTTTGACCATTTTTACCATTTTATTTTTTCCAGTTGCGCATGAAGGAGACACTGCTTTTGGACTTTCCAAGGTTCATTCCGGTCACAAAATTAAATTATTTCCACAGAAATGTCTCGTAAACGTACAATCCATCGTCTTCTCAACCGTAGCATTGCGTTCATCTCACGCCTCGTCCTGCGTGGGTGTAGAACGGTTCAATTCCATTTTTTTCCACCAGTCTCAACCCCAAATCGTTTCTCCAACACCGTGATCAGCTTTTCCCCCAATAATTCCAGCAAAATATGTTTACTCGAGTGGTTCTTGTAAGACATTTAGAGCCTTAACAACAACACGATCTAGATTCGGAGGTTCAGCACCTTGGCGAGCGATTCGCCGCTTTCTTGTCTTTCCTTCCACGGTGGTCCACTTCCGTTTTGGCGGTTGTGTGACAGGTGGGACAATATCAATTTACCTCGTGTAATCCCACTCACCTCGGTGTGCAGCGCTGTAGCTGTGCTTTACGCTAATCTGGCGCGCTGCCCTGGCCAGCAGTGGGTAAAGCCCTGCGAGGGGGCAGACCACAGGCATTTTGTAATTGAGCAAAGGAATGAAGAGAGGGATTATATTATGTTCGTATTTAGCCTGCGCTCTTAGTTTGTGTCGGAAAATCTTCTCTAATATTTTTTCCGAAATCCCTTTTCCTCTCAAAAATGCGAAATGTTTCAGAATATAATTTCATTTTCATTTGCCAGCGTAATACGTCTCTGGCTTGGCTGCCACGAGATGAGATATCAACAGAAGTGTTCCCTGCTTTTTATTCTTCTTTATATGACCTACATTCGCTAACATGCTCTGTCTCTCTCTCCATCTGTCTGTCCCTATGTCTGTCTGTGTGTCTCTCCATCTGTCTGTCTGTCTGTCCATATGTCTATCTGTCTTTCTGTCCATCTGTCTTTCTCTTTCTTTGTCTATTTATCTATCTGTTTGTCTGTCCGTCCATCTCTCTCGCTGTTATCAATCTTTCCATATGCTTATTTTTCTGTCCATCCATCCATTCATTCATCCATCCATCCATCCAACTATCTTTCCAACTCTCTTATCTACTGTGTCTGTCTGTCTCTATGTCTGTCCGTCCCTCCATCCATCCATCCATCCATCTCTCTCTCTCTCTCTCTCTTTTCAATATTTCCTTACACTTTTTTTCTGTCCATCCATTCATCCATCCATCCATCCTTCCAACTATCCTTCCAACTCTCTCATCTACTGTGTCTGTCTCTCTTCTTAGGTCTGTCTGTCTTTCTATTTGTTCGTCTGTCCATCCATCCATCCATCAATCCATCCATCCATCCTTCCATCTATCCTTCCAACTCTCTAATCTACTGTATCTGTCTGTCTCTCTTAAAAAAAATTAACATGATTAATACTGAGCCAAAATAACATGTCTCTCTTTTCTGCCATCCAGGTTTAAGTGGCCATCCGGATGATATCGCTAGAAGAAAAGAAGAGTTTGGAAAGAATTTTATACCTCCCAAAAAGCCAAAAACGTTCCTCCAGTTAGTGTGGGAAGCATTACAGGATGTGACTCTGATTATTCTGGAAGTAGCGGCGGTGATTTCCCTAGGCCTTTCTTTCTACAGACCTCCTGATGCCGAGCGAGAGCGTACGTATAATGTGAATAATTTGCCTCCGCGGCTTTTTACTCTGTGACTCTTTTGAATAACAAACGTGTCCTGAAGGTGAACGCTTTCCATGTGCCTGGATTGCGTTTATGACCCCTTTATAGAAGCGTTTATTTAATTATAATAAAAGTTGTATAATTAAATGTATAATTATTTGTAGTATATGTATTTGGAACAAAAAGGTTGTTAGAATTCTATGTTTGTCTATCAATTAGGTAAATTGTGAGGCTCATGAATGATAGTTCAAAGAAATCAGTCATGACTGTTAATTTATAATTCTGTTCAACAGTGTGCCTACCTATCTGTCTTTCTATCCAAATCTATCTATCTACCTGTGTGACAGTCCAGC
>SOMO01000502.1:47933-60171 GCA_028128575.1 Paedocypris carbunculus
TCTGTCTATCTAGTCTGTCTGACTGTCTGTCTGATTGTCTGTCCATACGTCCATTGATCAATCTATTCTGTTTATCTGTCGCTTTGGTTTAGCTACTAACCGTCGATAGCAACACATCTGTCATGCTAAAAACGTCCTTGCTAAGCATTTCCTCCGACGTTCTGCAGAATAATACAAAACTCAAGTTTAATCCAGCATGATACCGTACAATACCTGGATTTAATCGTTTTGATTAAATCGTTTTGTTTGCCAAGTTTGATCATTTCACCAAGCGCTTCTCTGTGTCGTGGGCATTGGTGGGTAAAGCCCCTCTGTCGGCCTGTTGTGCAAACATCTGTCTGTTGTGCCTCAGACGACACCATCTGCTCTCGGCGCTGTGCTTGCAGGTGACCTGCTTCCTGCTGACGGTGTTCTAATCCAGGGCAACGATCTGAAAATCGACGAGAGCTCCCTCACCGGAGAGTCGGACCACGTCAAGAAGACCTTAGACAAAGACCCCATGCTCCTTTCAGGTGAACGGGCTCATATAGTGCATGACGTACATACTTGTATGTGGTAATCAAGGTGGTAAAACGTTGATTTTACCGAGTGTATTTATGGGATAGGTACATACAGTACGTTTATTAAACATTGGAATGCATTTTAATGTCTAAACTGTAAGTACACACACTATATATGTATAAAATGTGTTGGTATAAACTGTGTGCATTTATATTTACAGTACAGTACTTATACTGTACTGTAAATATATATGCACATTTTTATACATATTCATTATGTATGTTTTACAGTATACTGTGTATAGACTGTTACACTTTTTTATGTATATACACATATAAATGAATGTGTGTATTTTTAGATAGACTATATGAATGCAATAAAGCTGTAAAAAAGTTATCAATACATTAATATCTTTTAACAATACGCTTGAAAATGGTGCTGCTGTGTCTTTTTGAAAAAAAAAAAAGTTTTATTGCTTTACAGTGAGTTTCCGTCTTTCTTACACGGATATTGTGATATGGTAAACTGATATGAACCATACTGCAATATAGTAAAACGAGAATTACTGTGACTATTGTGCTCTAAAAAAATGAGAAAACGGTAATATGCTGTAATCAGATATGCAATCCTTGTTTTACGGTATTCTATTTGAAACTGCCAGTTAATTATCGCTTTTCCTATTTTTTAGGGAAATGTTTTAAATACTTTTTAAATTAATATAAACTACAGTAATGACAATAAAGCAATTCAATAAAAAAAATTCAATCATCTGTGGAAATTGAAGCATCAATTCGGAACTACACAAGCTTAGTCTTATAGTCTTGTATTATTACATAAATTTCATGTAATAATGTGATGAAACATATAAAGACATGATATGTGTTCATCAAATATTCTTCTGTATGTTCTTCTTATTCTTTGCAGTATACTCAACATACTGTAAATTTCAACTGTACATATTTATTTACTCAGGCACACATGTGATGGAAGGATCTGGGAAAATGCTGGTGATTGCGGTGGGCGTGAACTCTCAGACCGGAATCATCTTCACACTCCTGGGAGGCGGCGGCGATGATGAAGACGACAGCGAGGAGAAAAAAGAGGAGAAGGAGAGGAAGAAAAAAGAGAAGGTGGAGAAAAAGAAGGAGAAGGAACGGAGGAAGAAAGACAAAAAGAAAAGTACGTTGCCCCTGTAGAAGACCTTCCATTCATCTCACCAGACGTTCCTCGTGTTTGAACCGTTAATCACGTGTGTTGTGTTTTCACACTTGTGCGTTGAGTTTGACCAGGACGCTGTAAGATTCCAGACAGTTAAAAATCTCGTTTTCCTACAGACAAAAGGTCCGATGGATCAGATAAAAAGAAAGGTGAGGATCTGCATGCCTTGTGTGAAACTTTGCGTAGAACGTCCATTAGCAATGTGCAGACTAGCCGAGCGTTTTGCTAGCTTGTAGCTTCAGAGGAGTTTTACTCAGCGTGGACTCTTGGCTTTGGCCTTGTTTGCTAAACTGGGACGTCTTGTGAACATATGGTCCAGTCAGTGTTTAAGTGACAGGTGCTCCACACTCTTTCCATGCTGATTAGCGCTAAGAAGATTAGCGATCTTGGTCTTACAGGTTTGCTTTTTCATCTCGTGCACAGAAATACTAGAACAACAGGCCTGAAGACTAGCTTCAATCTTGGGTAGCGTTACACCTTTTAATACCGAAAATAACTGCCTAGGGGGCGGGGCTACAGGGGAGGGGTTATCTCTAACAAGAATGGTATTTTAATAGTGTGGCTAAAATATTTGTCATTTTTTTGCAGTAACAACATGTAATCAGCACATACACAGAATATCTAGTAAAGTTTTTATATAGTCCATTTCTAATTAAAAAATCTAGAAAGTTGCTATTTTATTAAGAGCCAGACGTGCAATTTCAATCTCAAATACGGGACAATTCCTTATTTCAAGGTGGCAACTTTAATCTTGGGAAAATTTGAAATGAATGGTCTCGGTACGCTTGTTTGGTCCGCTTTTGGTGCGGAACATAGTTCGATTGCCGCTTTCACACCTGCCCAAACGAATCGTACCAAACAGGGAAACGAACTCTGGTGCGATTCAATCGAACTAAAAAAGGCAGGTGTGAAAGCACCCTAAAATAAATAAATAAGTGTGGCTCAAAGTGTACGTTTTAGCCATTAGCATATTAGCTTAACTTAGCTTAGCCTAGCTTTAGATAAATGTGAGGTGGAATACATTTTGCGGCATCATCCATCTCTCAATCCATTCCTCCTTCCTTCCATCATAACCAAAAAGTGCGGCATACATACGCACACACACACACACACACACGCACACACACACACACACACACACACACAAAGCAAAGCTAATGTTTGTAGTAATATATGTTGCACTAGTTAATACCTCATGACTTGAATGTGCTTTGTTAAGTTTTTAAACATTTAGAGATTACGTTTGAGTGCTTTAATGGTTTCATCTTGGGCTGTTGGTGTAGAGAAGGATGGGGGGACGGTGGAGATGGAGCCCCTCAACAGCGACGAGGGTACAACAGATGAAGAGAAGAAAAGCAAGATACCAAAGAAAGAGAAGTCGGTCCTCCAAGGAAAGCTCACTAAACTCGCTGTACAAATCGGAAAAGCAGGTACGTGGTTTAATTATTGGTGCTAAAAAGAAAAGTACTAAAGTTATTGTAAAATTGGATACTGTAGGACTTTTACTCAAGTCTTTAATATGATAAATACACCAAAAAAAGCCAATCAGGAGATGTTTCAATGTGCCATTTTTTAAGTGTTTTTAAAATATTTTCAAACTTTGAAAACGGATATACTGTATTTGACCCGAACAATTGTGTTAAACTTTAATAAATGCATCGGCAGGGCTCTTCATGTCGGCCATCACAGTGCTCATTCTGGTGGTGCTGTTTTTGGTGGACACCTTCTGCATCCAAGGCCTTCCCTGGATCAAAGACTGCACTCCCATCTACATCCAGTTCTTCGTGAAGTTCTTCATCATCGGTGTGACGGTGCTGGTCGTTGCCGTGCCCGAGGGTCTTCCCCTGGCGGTGACCATCTCTTTGGCCTATTCCGTGAAGGTATGTGATGTATTGATGGAGTCTCCCGTCCATGAGGTCCACCGTCTACTATAATCATCTCATGTTCTTCAGAAAATGATGAAGGACAACAACCTGGTGAGACACCTGGATGCTTGCGAGACCATGGGCAACGCCACCGCCATTTGTTCTGATAAAACCGGCACGTTAACCATGAACAGAATGACAGTGGTCCAGGTGTACATTGCTGGCAGACACCATATGAAGGTTCCAGAACCTGATGTCATTCCCGGGAAGATCATGAATCTGCTCATCACAGGCATCAGTGTGAACTGTGCATACACTTCTAAAATCATGGTGAGGAGCCACGCCTCAAACTGTNTTACGTCTTGTCAGATGGAGAAAGTTTGTTGCAAACGTATCCAAGGGGTGATGTTGAAATGACACCGTTGATTTTTTTTTGTTGTAGTTGACGTACGAGTTCAGATGATTGTTTGTAGCACTGTTGTATACTTTTGTTATTACAATTTTATTTCCCTTTTCTTAATTTCCAGCCTCCTGAAAAAGACGGTGGTCTTCCCCGTCAAGTTGGGAACAAAACAGAATGTGCCTTGTTGGGGTTTTGCCTCGATCTACGAAAAGATTACCAGATTATCCGCAGCGAGTATCCTGAGGAAAAACTCTACAAAGTCTACACGTTTAACTCGGTCCGGAAATCCATGAGCACAGTGATACAAAGTTCTGATGGAGGCTACCGTATGTACAGCAAAGGAGCATCGGAAATACTCTTAAAGAAGTACGTGTTTTTTTTTTTTTTGTGCCTGAAATATCAGGGGGGTGCTTATATTCGCGGGGATCTTGTGTAATTACGGTATATATGTGTGTGTATGTAGTTATCAAAAAGTCCAATTTTTCCAGATGTTGTAAGATCCTGACAGCCAGTGGCGACGCCAAAATCTTCAAGCCCATGGATCGGGACGACATGGTGAAAAAAGTGATCGAGCCCATGGCTTCAGAAGGCTTGAGGACCATCTGCCTGGCCTACAGAGACTTCCCGGTTTCCGAAGGCGAGCCTGACTGGGATGATGAAGCTGATATCCTGACAGGACTTACCTGTGTCTGCGTGGTGGGCATTGAAGACCCTGTTCGGCCTGAGGTATTTTTCTATTCAATGAGAATGTGGTAAACTACACGAACTACCGTCGGATATCAAATCGTTGATATTGTTTAAGTAATGATATCGGTTCTTTGATATTCGATGAGTTGACACATCCAGACTGGATCATTTTGCTCCTAATAAGTGGCTGGTTCGATTAAGCAGACGTGCGTCACATAGTTTAACACTACTCAGAGTTGTAGGCTACACAGTGTTGACGGATAGATAGAGCTGACTACTACACAAGGTTTTTGTTGGGACAAATAGAGGTTTTCTTCTTCTTCTTTAACACTACTCAGAGTTGTACGCTACACACAGTTGAACGCTTCTCAAGGTTTAACACTACCTAGAATTTGTTCACTACACAAGGTTTAACACTTCTCAGAGTTGTATGCTACACAGAGCTGAACGATACTCAGAGTTGAACACTACCCAAGTTTTAACACTACACAAAGTTGAATGCTACACAGAGGTGAACACTACTCAGAGTGGAACACTACAGAGAGTTGAACACTACACAAGGTCTAACACTACACGGAGTTCAACACTTCTCAAAGTTCATCACAACTCAGAGTTGAACACTACACAGAGCTTAACACTACAGCAAAATGGATGGATTGATAGACTCTATTCTTATTCTCTTTCACATTCTTTTCTACTAAGAGGAATTTGGGTGTAACTCAGTGAGCAACACTGTAATGAGGTTTATTTCCGTTCTTCGGTTCGATCAAGCCACAGGCCTGAATACCCAGCGTCTCATTAACAGAAATTGACTTTATACTTTTCACATTTCCCGAGTAAACACAATCTTCCCATCATCTCTCTTGCAGAAGCGAGCTGTCATTCTGATGAGTTGGCTTGTGTTTCTCGACTTCATCACAGGTCCCTGATGCTATTAAGAAGTGCCAGCGAGCGGGAATCACCGTGCGCATGGTCACCGGAGACAACATCAACACGGCTCGGGCCATCGCAACCAAGTGTGGCATTCTTCACGTCGGCGATGACTTCCTGTGCCTTGAAGGCAAAGACTTCAACAGGCGAATACGCAACGAACTGGGCGAGGTGGGGTTTTATTCATGTTTATGGCCATACAACGCAAAGTACCGTATTTTGTGGACTATAAGGCGCACTCAAATCTTTCAGGGGGTGCTTATGTTAGTGAGGTACTTATACTGGTATTAAAAAGCTTGGAAAGGTTTATTAATTGTGCGCGTTATAATTCAATGTCCCTTATAGTCCGGATAATACGGTAAATGCTGTTTGCCTTTTCAGATCGAACAAGAGCGGCTTGACAAAGTCTGGCCAAAACTGCGTGTCCTTGCCAGATCTTCTCCAACGGATAAGCACACGCTGGTGAAAGGTAGAGGAGTTGGTCAAGACCTCAACATGCTTGGATGGGAGCTTTTTGGAGTCTGAATGAACACATTTCTATTTTTTTAACAGGTATAATCGACAGCACGGTTGTAGAACAAAGGCAAGTAGTTGCCGTCACTGGAGATGGAACCAACGATGGTCCAGCACTGAAAAAGGCGGATGTTGGATTTGCAATGGTAGGACTTTTATTGCTTTGCTATTGATGTTCTTACAACATTGAAGATGCTCATGACCTTTGGGTTTTCATTTGATTGGTGGGATATGAAGAGTTTCTCTTTCAAAAAGTCACGTTGTTTTCATCATGATCCGTTTCTCCAGGGCATTGCTGGAACCGATGTGGCCAAAGAAGCATCAGACATCATTCTGACGGACGATAACTTCAGTAGCATCGTAAAAGCCGTGATGTGGGGAAGAAACGTGTACGACAGCATCTCCAAGTTTCTCCAGTTTCAGTTGACGGTGAACGTGGTGGCTGTTATTGTGGCTTTTACTGGAGCCTGTATCACGCAGGTCAGTTTGCTATTACAGTTCATTNGATATTTAGCACGCCAAATATCTCTCAGGCGTCGGCGACTCGTCGGCGACTCGTCGGCGATTCTCCAAATCGCGTCTTTGATCATTCACACTGTGTGATTGTCGTTCGCGGGAGCGAGCAGCGATTTGTCTGCGATTGTCGGCGATTTCTCAAAACCAGTCGGCGACTCAAAATCGGGGCTAAAATCGTGCAGTCTGAACCCGGCATAAGAAGGTTCCGTTCTTTGTTGTGAATCCTGTATGAATTTGTTGCTTGTTTTTGTTTGCTTTTGCCCCTTGTAGCATTTTGATTTGTTGTGTTTATTCATTTAAATAGTAAAAGTCTCTCCAGTTCAGCATCTTTTCAATCCCAGGCAGTTTTTTTTATTGTGACACAGATACTTACTTTTTTGTGTTTTTTGTCTTTCAGGACTCTCCGCTTAAAGCCGTACAGATGCTCTGGGTGAATTTAATCATGGATACGTTTGCGTCTCTGGCTTTGGCAACGGAGCCACCTACGGAAGCTTTGCTGCTCAGGAAACCGTACGGTCGTAACAAGCCGCTCATTTCCCGGACCATGATGAAGAACATCCTTGGACACGCCGTGTATCAGCTCACCATCATCTTCACGCTGCTCTTTGCAGGTGAACAACATCTTGGAAACCTCCATTCTGGAAACGTGTCCAATTCCTTGTGCTTTTCACCACAGGCGAGAAGATCTTCGACATCGACAATGGCAGGAACGCTCCTCTCCACGCACCTCCTTCAGAACACTACACCATCGTGTTCAACACCTTCGTGATGATGCAACTGTTCAACGAGATCAACGCCCGGAAGATACATGGAGAGAGGAACGTTTTTGACGGGATCTTCAACAACTTGATCTTTTGCTCCATCGTCTTCGGGACCTTTGTTATCCAGGTATCTAACGTGAGAGGTGTAAAGAGTAGCTGAAAACCATGTTTGAGTAAAAGTACAGATACCTTACTGTAAAAATTACTCCATTACAATTTACACGTCACCAATTCCAAGAAGACTTGAGTAAAAGTCGTAAAGTGTCCAATTTTACAAGAACTTAAATATGTTACTCGCATTAAATTTAGGCTCAAAAAGCCTAATTCATTCATTTAATTCATTCATTCATTCATTTATCTAGAAACTTCTGAATCTCAAGACGTTTGTGTTGTAGATCGTGATCGTGCAGTTTGGCGGGAAACCTTTCAGCTGCGTCAGTCTCAGCGTGGAGCAGTGGCTGTGGTGTGTCTTCCTCGGGTTTGGTTCTCTGCTTTGGGGTCAGGTAAGAACTTCCTGTGAAACCTCGTGGAAATGCAAGGCAGTCGTTCCTCATGGAAAGCCCTCTGTCCATCAGTTTGTTACCACCATTCCCACAAGTCGTCTGAAGTTCCTGGTGACTGCTGGCCATGGCACTCAGAAGGAGGAGATCCCTGAGGAGGAGCTGGAGGAAATGGAAGATCTGGATGAAATTGATCACGCTGAAATGGAGCTGAGAAGGGGACAGGTTCTGTGGTGCAGGGGTCTCAACAGAATTCAGACGCAGGTAAATCGTGTATTCGCATATAGATGTGATCATTTCGATTTTAGGGTTTTTTGATNGATTCCATGTCCCCCTATGAAGGCCTGGAGACCCCCGAGTCCCGCAGCTCTATTCACAACTTCATGAGCCACCCCGAGTTCCGTATAGAAGATTCCGAGCCGGCCATCCCGTTAATCGATGACACAGACCCCGAGGAGGAAGCTCCCACCAAACGCAACACCATCCCGCCCCCTTTGACACCATTATCTTCACCCAATCAGAACAATAACGCCACTGATAGCTCGGGGTTCCATTATAAAGATCTAGCAAAGACTATCCTTCCTCCGACTCCAGGAAGCCCACTACACAGCCTGGAGACCTCTTTATAAACCAGGACCACCGACGTCAAGACCAAGCCGACGTTTCCAGGAGCAAAGGTCGAGAACTCCGGCCTTCTGTCATGTGGAGATGGAACTGGAAAAGCATTGAATCTTGAATGTTGGTTTATGATGGAAAGTGTTTAAATATTCATTACTTTTCTTTAATTAAAGGGACTTTTTTTTGCTTTTATTTTTTTTCTTATGTTTGTTCAGATGCTGGAACTATTTTGGGTTCTTCTCTTTCCTGTGTAGAGTTAAACTGGAGCTTTTTGAAATGTGGTGAATTGGCCAATGTTGGATTTAAGATTAAAATGTTTTTATTTCAGATTAGATATGCGTTTTTTTAGTGGAAAAACAATCCCTGTTGTAACTTGTTGAACCAAACTTTCCCAGTCAAAATTGAATAGACTCAACATTTTTTTTTTTTCATTTAAAAAATATAAATGTATTCTTCTGATGCCAATTACAAATTATTAAGTAACGGTTACTTGGTGTTCCGACATTAAAATCCAAGTTTCCCCTTTTTTCCCCTTAACCATCATTTCTGAAATCTTCCAAAAAATGACAAATGAGTCTTAAATAAGTCTTTTACATTTAGTACAAGCTGGTTTGTGAACTTGTGTAAAGATGATGTGGATTATGTTTGTTTGTTCGTGGAGATTCTCTTCGTTGTGGTGACATAAGCGAAAGGACATTAAGGTTTTTAATTGTTAAGAACTTTAAGAAGTTGTAGGTTTAATGCAGGAATTCTAGCATTTATACATGAAACACTAAGAATAGTAAAGGCATACAGGGGAAAAACGGTTTTCCCACCTAGGGAAGAAATTGTTGGTTAATATTATTTGTTGTTGTAGCTTCATTCCCTCATGGGGAATTAGTATTTTTCCATCTGTTTTATGGAATATATTTTTTTCTATTTTAATTTTGGTAATAAAGTAAACACGTAATGTGTATTAATCTCAAGACATGTAAATGGTCATTGTGGTTGAGTTTATAAATAAAAGGTTGTATGTTTTTTGAAAATAAACACTGAATAATTAGCCCCATGTAGTCACTTGTTTTAACTGGTTAGTAGAATCAGAGAGAAAGTGATTTCTTGGATTGATTGAGTTTGTTTAAGTTATTTGCAATATGTTAATAATGTACCTAATGTTACAGAAAGACGGCACCATTAAAATTAAATGGTTTTATTTTTATAATTTTACAGACAGACAGACAAATAGATAGATTGATAGATCGATAGATAGATGTTGTTGTTTTCGTGTTTTGATCTAAATAATCTTTCGCTTCTTGCTCCGTTTCTTACAACTATTTCGCTGCGTCTTTTACGTAAGTGACGTGTTATATATTCCGGAACTGAAACGCCGGAAACATCCTAGACCAATCAGTTCACGCCATTTGCATCACGTGGTCTTCGAAATCCGCCTAGTCACGAAATTTGAAATGTGAAATCAGTCTGCTAGTGCTAAAAGTTTACTGTGTAACACGACGCTTATTTTGATATTTACCATCGACTGTATCAAACACATCGTAAGCATTGTGAGTATATAATAATTAAATGTTTTTGTATGTTATTGTCAGATCAGTGCAGTCTCAAATCTTTGATGAATCTGAGCTCATTGTGTGGATGTTTTTTTTTTAACGTAGTGAATTCAATCTGTGCTTATTACATCTGGTGTAAACAGGACTTTGGTCTCGAGGCTGAAATGGCATCGCCCTCACTCAGTGGTAATTTCACTCTTCTGTCTTCAAAAAATGTTTTTTTTTTTTTAAAACAGGCTATTATTCTATGATTTTTTTTTCGACATTATAAACGTAACCGCAGGTATTCTCCAGAATGATAAAAGCAAACTCAGTATAAAATGCAGTATTTACAATCATTCAATTGCGTGATACTGTTAAAAACGTTGTCCCGATCTAACAAGGCAAAATAAAAGTCCTCAAAATGTGAGCAGTTCTGCCTGCCCTTTTGACCCATGTTTTGTTCAATTTATTTTAGATTTTGTTTCACTGGCTGAGGAGAAGTTTGACTTTGACATCTCATTGTCTCCAGCGAGGTACGTTTGAAGATGTTCTTCGACATTTTAGTGTTGCTTTTTATTTCCTACAATACATATTACTTTTCAAGTCTTTTTTTTGTATTCCCTGTAGTTCCAAAGGAGCCGACGACGATGTGGACGACGAGGTCTTTGTTGGTCCAGTTGGCAAGAAGGAGAAGTGCATTTCTAAAGGAGTCGAGGCTGACGTGACGGGCAGTTTGAGCAGTGGTCCGTCTCTCGGAGAAGAACCTAGCTGGAGTCCGCTCACAGGAGAGAAGTTTGACCAGATCTGCAAAGAAGCTCATCTCATCGTCAGCCACCTCGAGCAAACCCTTACACAATCTGTAGCTGAAAGCAGCACGCTATCCTGCGAAAAAACGGAGACATTCGAAGAAGATCCTGGAGCCAAACTTACGATGTTCTGCAAACCGGCTGTGCTGAGTCCCATCAAACGAGAGACGTTCCTGGTGCAGGACAGTCCGATGAAGCAGCTTCCTCCAGCCTTTCAGAAGCGCATGCTGAAGGCTAACTGGACACCACGTCTGAACACTTCCAGTCCACTTAGACCCAGTGTGTCCCAAACCAAGATGGGAAGTAGATGTAAAGCCCTTGTGTCCAGCAGTGGGGTGTTACCCAGCAAACCCACCGCTCAAGGAACTTCCAGACGCTCCATAGGCACGAAGCCACAACCAGCCGCTAAGACACTGCTTCCTCCGCCAAGCAACGTAATAATACTCTAGACATCATTATCTAATGGAAATACTCCTTGACTTACTTTGAGTTTGTTGTATGTCAGTGTGCTTTAGGGCTGAAGGGCCGGAGACCTTCCTGTAGAAACGCCAGATCCGCAGAAGACCTTCTGTCTGATAACACCAGTGTGGCTTCTGACGTCAGTGATTCCTCTCTTAATACTAGTCTACCTGGGAAAAGCAGCATTCCAGCCAGGAACCAGGTGAAACCGTCTCTACTGGTCAGATCTCCGATGTTATGTATAACTGAACTAAATCCGAACAAAAACGTTACAAGTTGATGAAGAAGAATCTATGGATACTGTCTAAAAGAAGAGACATGATGAAAATACACACAGACACACACACACACACACACACACACACACACACACACACACACACACACACACACACACACACTGTACTGTACATAATTAATAGAATGTATAAATAATAGAATAAGCATCAATTATTTTATTTATATTGGTATCAAAGATTGGTATCAAAATATCGTAAACAAAGGTTGGTTTCAAATTAGCCAATGTACTTTATGTAATATTGGAATCTAATTGATACATGTTATAGTAAAGTTAGTTCCTTATCTTAGTCCTGTTTCACTAATTCAAGGACATTTGTAGGACAAAATCTCTGCTAAATGTATGTGTACATAAACAAAATGTCTCCAGATATTAATAATTTTATAGGTGGACAGTTTATTTTAATGTAAAATGATTAACCTAACTGGAATATGTGTCTGTATGAAGCAGAGGGAACTACGAGGTCTTAAAGCATCTTCACTACAGAACTCAAGGGTTGTGGACCGGAGGAGAAACACCTCATCATCATCTTCCTCTGTGTCCAGTATCAACTCCAGCTTAACCATCTCTCCTGGAACCAAAGGTGGGAGACAATTCAATTCATTTAAACATGGAATTTTGAGGCAGGGCAAGAGTG
>SOMO01000503.1:12868-36839 GCA_028128575.1 Paedocypris carbunculus
ATAAAAAAAAAACTCTCTGCTGAATTCACTCACCAAGCACTATAATTCAAAGACGTTTGACATTTTAAAGACATTTTAGAATGCAGAAAGCTGAAGCTGGTTTGTAAATGGAAACTACATGAATGAAAATTGATTTTTATACGTAGACATTTATTCCAGAAGTTTTGATGTCTCATTTATTCCAGATTCATAATTCAGTTATCAACAATTAAACAATTGAACAATTAAATCGTGACCTATTAATAAATGTGATTTCAATCACATTTAGGTGAAAGATCCTCTGGTAGGACAAAGTAAGGATTTAACAGAAACTTCACATGTTTTCTAGTGTAGAATAATATGAAAGCTCTGCAGCCAAGTGAACAAAACAAGAAGAGAAACCCCAAAATGAACAGATGAAAGTAAGTGACGGCGCTATTTCTGTGTTTTCCTGCTCTTCTTTTGAAGATCCGTGATAATGTGAAAATATGTTTTACACACAGTGTTTGAAGGATCTATAGGATCAGATGGATCAATACGTTGTACAATGACACAAGTTGATGAGGTATTTTTGTGTTCTCATTAAGCAATCATACATTTCTTAATTACATCCACAAACATGTCATCGAATGCATAATTAATAAGTAAATTATACCACGGTCCATCAGTAATCGCAGTCATGTTTTTAAAAATGATACAAAATTGGCCAAAATTCTCAAAAATAGATTTGTTTATTGCAATTATTTTTAGCTGTAAATCACCTCACTACACACTTTAACACTATACACATCTCGTAGATATGTCCAGTTTTTCAAAGCGAAAACCTGTTTTCTGGCCCGTTTGTTTGAACCATATAACTAACGTTTTCCTTTATATAATTAAGTTAACAGAACGCATTCTGTACTGTACATTCACGCAAAGCATTGGTTGTCTATGGTCTACAGCCAATCAGGACACAGAACACACACACGCACACACACTTATATTGCGGAAAAGTGAACAGTGTTTTAACAAGGGACTAGAGTTGTTCTGAATACA
The DNA here is from genome assembly GCA_028128575.1 of Paedocypris carbunculus. NCBI lineage: Eukaryota > Metazoa > Chordata > Actinopteri > Cypriniformes > Paedocypris > Paedocypris carbunculus. The sequence continues at coordinate 13,886 of SOMO01000503.1, forward strand.
TACATTATAATATGCACATAAACTTTATTTTCTCATTGTCACATTTGATATGGTTTAAATTGAAATCACGAGCACATTTATGGAGCGAGACGGACATTTTATTGACGTGAAATAGTGTTCCTGGGCAGAGGAACGTCAGCGAGGGTGCTGCAGGTCTGTCTGCGCTGCATTCGGCTGGAGCTTGTGCTGTGAGCGCGATGAGCTCCTCTCCTGTGAAATATGTTCAGACATAAATAGGACAGGAACTTGTTGTGGAGAGAGGCATAAATAAAAGGATTGTAGCAGGCCGAGCTCATGGCCAGCAAGTGGCAGGAAACTTGGATCACATTGACGTGATTCTTGCTCAAGATGGAGAAGTCTGTGTCCAGGTCACGGATGAGGTTCACTACCTGCAAGGGCAGCCAGGAGAACGCGAATGACAGAACCGACACCAACAGAAGTCGGAAGGTCTTGCGCCTCTTTCTCCCCCATCTCTTCTGGTTGGAGGGTGTAACGGCCATGAGCTGCGGTGTAGCTCTGTGCTGCAGGTGACAGGAGATGGCACAGTAGGATATGGAGACGGCTGCTAGAGGAACGAAGTAAGACAGGAGCAGGAAAAAGCAAGAATAAACAAAGCGACCGTTCTCCTGCTCATGCCAGAACTCCTCACAAACCACCATCTCATGGCCTGTGGCACTGAGGTCCAGGTAGACGGTGTGCAGAGCTGTAGGTGTGGACATGGCCAAAGCACAGACCCATATGGTGAACACCAACCATGCACAGAAGGAGCGTCCCCCGCGGCGGCGAATGGGGTGGGCCACCACTACGTATCGGTCCACCGCGATGGCCGTTAAGGAGAGAACCGCTGCAAACACGGTGGCCGTCTGCATGAGAGTGACAAAGTGACACATGAACTGACCAAAAACCCATCCGCGCTCATCGAACGCATAGGAGGCCGTCAGGGGAACGCAGAACAGACACATCACCAGGTCAACCAGGGCCAGGTTTCCAATGAGGAAGTTTGTGGTGCTGTGGAGTTTCTTGTTCAGGCCGATGAGAACCAGGAGCATGAGGTTTCCAGAGCAAGCCACCAGGACCAACACGGCATACAGGGGGACGTAGAGCGGCTTCAGGCCCAGCAGGAGCTGGAATCCTATGAATGATGGGGGGGATGCATCCTCTGACATGTTTTTCCAGGACTCGTTGAGCAGAAAATCCATTTGGAGCATTTGAGCGTGAAGAACCTTGGAAAAGGGCAAATAAGTATTTAAATTCAACAAAAACTATCTGCAAGCGACAATTGTGAGGTAATGTTTCAATATTCATTATTATTGGTTTCTGGGATACGTTTTTTTTTTATTAGATAAGATGCTTTTGATAAGCTTATCGCCTGAGGTGTAAAGAGTACCTAAAAACCATACTTAAGTAAAAGTAAGAATACCTTAAGTCACCAATTCCAAGACTTAAGTAAAAGTCCAAATTCTAAATGATCCAGTTATCCAATTAAATAAATTAAATCAATTATCCAATAAGATCTTGAGAATTTTACGTGTCCTGAATATAGACTCAAAAACCACCATAAATGTGAAATACAAGAAACGGGTTTATTTGCTAATATGGTAATGAAACTGCCTCAATGTTACAAAATGGCAGAACACAATAGATAAAAAATAACAAAAAGTCAGTTTCTCAAACGTGCAAAAAAGTGCAACGGCTAATTCACGTACACGTGATTTAGCCCATAAACAGTATCCTGCACCTTCAGCACCCTGCCAATGGCGATATCCCCACATCAACCCTTGTAGTACACAATCACTTCGAAATATGTAACAGTAAATTATCTTTTAAATGTAGTGGAGTAAAAGAACATCAAAAACATAGTCATGTAGAGAATAAAAGTTGCTTGTATTTTTTATACTCAGTACAAGTGCAAAGTAGCCAAATGTATACGAGTAAATGGACTTTACTTGTAAACGTACTATTTCTTTACTTAAGCACTTTATATCACTGCATATATCTAATTTATTGCTATCACTGGTTGGTATAACTGGTTTGGTTTGGTTTTGATTACACAGGAAGATCACTGGACAATTGAACCTGTGAGATCCTGATAATATAATATTACCTTAAGGTAATACAAGAACAAACAAATATGCAGTTACAGTCGAAGAACAATACTAAAAATAGTGTTCTAGTTTTATTTGTAGTTGCACACTAGTGAAGCAGAATTCCAATACACTAGAATTATACTCTATTGCACCAAATAAATACTAAAAATAAAATGTGATATTTACAATATTACCAATGACCATAAACTGAAACTAAGATGTTCTTATCTTAATAAAAATCCAAACGACAAGGCTCAAACCCTAAATATAATCTCACAAGTCTTTTGCCGCTAAATAACAGGGACTTTTATATATATATTTTCAACCCACTTGTTTGTTTATTCGATGTCCAGTGTATTTTCCTCATATGTCCACTAAAGGCTGATGTAATAAAATGAGGCTTCATAGGCTGAACGCAGTTTACTCCTATGTTCATTATTAGTGTAACATTGATAACTTAATTCTTCACATATATGCTCCTCTTGTTTGTATTGCTGTCACAATAATTGTATTTAATAAAAATACTGTACATGTTCTATTTATTATTTATTTATATTTATTAATTTTTAGTATATTTGTCATTGCTTGAGTGTCACACACTGTGGAGCATATTAGCAACTCTGTTAAGAAAAGATCTTGCAAATATGCATGTAGAGTATTTAACATTTTATGTCAAATTAAGACTTGACATGAATACTGTATATAAAGTATGATCAACACGTGGCATATTCCACTCTTAGTCTCAGATGTAGTACATTTCTTGCAAAACTGACAGTTTCATCACCACAATCTTTTTCTCATTCAACAGATTTCGGGCGGAGTGAGAAACCTCAGAAGATCCATTTCAGCACATCCATTCTGAGGGTATCAGCCAGTAGAGTAACTGACACTTCCACTTATGTTAAACCATAGAGGACGGCACAATCTTCCGAATGTCAGATTTAACTACTGTAACGACAGAAATGCTCCACGACATTTCAAACAGCGGCAGGCACAATCAGATAAAACATGCAAACTAATAAATAAAATAATATTAATAAAACAACATTGTTATAAAATAACAATAACAATTGTTCTCTTTGCCCTGACTGCGAAAATGAAAGGCAAAGCGAACCAATTTTTTTTTAATTTTACAATGAAAACTCAGTGACAATAACTCAACTTAGGTAGAAAAAAGGTAAAATAAAACACGATTACCTTCGGTGAATGACGTTGAGTCCGAAGGCGCTTTACAAAATGCTACGTAACGTTAATTGGAATGAATACATTAAGCGGAAAACTGTTGGACAGAGCATCAGCAGCTTCATCTCGTTCGGCTTGAGGATGCTGGACAGACGCGCGCGCACGTGCCGGAGATTTCGCCCAATGCGTCAATGCGCACGAGGGACTTCAGTAACGGCCAGCCCGTTTATATAATCTCGCGGTCAATCCCGTATCTCACACCATTCCACCTGAGCATGAACTAAAACAATACTGTCCCAAGCCATTCACGTTTAACCAATTTTCATTATTAATCTAAAAATTTTTACGGGATTAAACTAAAACAAATTAAACTTGACAATTTGACACCAACACGTGGTTTCCTCCACGGCGTACCCCAGCAACTTTGTTTTAAAATTATTACTTTTATTATTTAAACGCGCGCGTGCGAATTAAGCATTATGATAAACGAGCTGATTGAGTTACATGCTGCAAATGCTGCTGGATTATAACAATATAGTAATGAAATATAAACTATTAGGAAAAAAAAACCAATCATTTCACATCAACACTGTGTGTCAACGGAACAGTCCAGTTGTGCCAAATGATGTGAATGAAAAGCCTTGAAGTTTCACATTTAACGAGCAAGATTCCGTGGAGCGAAGACTCATACATATTCAACAACAGTGACATCTATTGGCCACGGATGGGCAGAACCATCAGCATGCACGACTACAAATGTCAAGGGAGAATCTCATTAAGACTTTTTTTGTATTTTTTATTGACCTATTTGAATGGATCAATACGGTCGGAAACAAATGACATACATTTTCTTCACGTTTAACTTTTATCTTAATTTTTCAATATTACATCTGGTTTGATTACAGAGATTTTACATGTAACATCTGTAATGTCTGTATAAGCATAATTTAAAACCAGAAAATTAAGACTTAATAAGGCATACGAGGAATGTTGCAGACAATTTTCTATATTTTATCATTCAAATGAATTATGCTTTATTCTTTGTTCATGCCATCTAACGCATCGTTATTTGTCTTTAATTAAACCGGATAAATAAAAATATCACATCCAGTTCAGATAAAGAAAATCAATCACATGTCCATTTTTAAATGCTTTGACTAACTATATGAAGCATGCAAAAACTTGTAATCCAATTAATGCCAAAGTCGAGTCACGCCATCACAACTTAAATTTCCAGTTACACTGCTGTTTACTAAAGCAATCTGGTCATTTTTCTGGACTTGGAAAGTCTTCCTCACACGGTTCATCACTTTGTGCTGAGCAAGCGAGAACCTCGTTGTGTGCTGTTGGCAAGAGAAGATACTCCAGCTCTTCTGCATTGATGGCCACACTTTCGGGAGACAGCCAGCGCTTAAACTGCTCCAGAGCCCTGCAACAAACGATTCAGAAGAACCGACATTCATGTCACTTCCGCTTGAGTCTTTTAACTTCAAGTACGTGATCTGACATTTCTCTAACCCTGACATATTATACTAAACACTATCAAGACATTTAAAAGATTTTTTTCTTTTACCTCTGGTCAAAATTTCCTTCTTGGAACAGTTCTGAGGTTCTGGGATCATGGAGAAACCGATCCCAGCATTCCTTCTTAGCCTGGGACAGAGATCGCAGCATATCCCGGGATGTGACTTCATTAGACTGTCCCTTGATTCTTTTTAACCGATTTTCTGCAACAAACAAGGGAAAATCATGTTTTGAACATACAGGCCAGCAACCTAGCAAACATTTATGATTAGAAGATGTGCTTTTCCTGTACCTAAACTGGCGATGTATACTTCTGAATCAGCCATTGGTTCCCAGGGACTGAAAAGTGCTCCGGGGGAGTTTGTCTGTGGGGTCCCCGGAGAGGAGGGCTGAAATGAGTCCGTAAACTCTCCCCCATCATGTTCCTGCGGCTCCGGCAGACTGGAGCAGATTTCAGACCAGAGATCTCCACTCGATCGCACCACGCTGGTTTCAAAGTCGTCAATCATTACTAAAATAATTAGGGAATAAAATGTAAATATCCAGACAGAGTTGTTTAAAATGTAAGATTAAATGTATTGATCACAGGCTAATTGTTCTTAAAGGGTCTAGTTCTAAATTACAGGAAAAAATGTTTTACATACAAATATATACTGTATGTGAATATTGGTATATGTGAGTGTTATACAACACTACGTTTGATTACATTAAAAAAAATTATTATAGAAAAATAAATTAATACATTTCTACACACTATATATGAGTGTGTGGTGTATTATACTACACTGCTGTAAACATGAAATCGGTTTTTACAATTTGTTAATATACACACAAACTGTGTCTGATAACGCTACAAAATGTACAATGGTGTACTAATTGCGTGAATTTATAAAATGAAACTGGTATTACAAGTATTATTTTCAGGTTTAATAACACGTCTTAACCGTTTTTCATACTACTAGCCACTGAAATATATGATGGAACAACTAAATAAAATAAACGTGAAATTTAGAATTACTCTAAGCAACAGAAGCGCACGTACCGTTGCACAGCAGTCGCAAAGACCTTACAGAAGAAACCACATTAATTTAGGTGCAATAACACGAGCATTAGCATGTACCATCCATGTTTCTTTTGCTTTGCGATATGGTCAGGATTAGCCGTTGATTCTGATTGGTCCTGCAACTTGTCAATCCAACGGATGCTGAATCTGATTGGTGAATCGTATCTGTTTAGACTCATTACTTCCGATCCCTTCTCCAGCACGTTGGCGTCTCGGATTATCAGAGTAAGGATTTTTGCCATAGACTTTTCAGATTTACTCATTTGTCTAATCCGTGTTTAGCCACTAGTTTATAACAAATTCTAATCGTGACATGCTAAATCGCGGTCCATACAGAAACGCTTTTTATTTGTATATGCGTACTTGTAAAAATACTACAGTCAGAGAACAGTATGTTTTATATTTTACAGTATATATTACATACAGTACAGTACTTGCACTTTAGGTTCTGTCTGACCTGAATCAAGGACGCATGTTGGACTCATCAGTTGATTGGGGTCCAAACACAGGTAAATACACTACATGTTGTAAATAATGCAAGCAATCGGTCACACACACACACACACACACACACACACACACGTTCGCGCAAGGTGTGTGTATATTACAAAACACTACATGCCGTAGATAATGCATCACATTTATCAAATTTACCCGCCCCCACACACATACACTTTATCCATATATTTTTCATTATCCGTATATTAACATTAAAATGTGTTATAATAGTAATAATGATAATAATAATAATATCAATATATTTAAACATATACAGGTTAGAAAAAGTAATGTTTCCCAACAGAATATTAACTAAATGTCTTACTCATGTCTAATTAATTCTCAAACTGTATTCCTGAGGTCTGAAGTCAGAGGTTATTTGTTGCAGACGGCGCTCATTAGGCAATGCAGACTGTCCTCAGGCTGGCAGCAGTCGTGGTCCCTATGGGTTTGCTGCTCTCCAGATCCATGGCGTGGATTTCTAGTGGCAAAACACATTTAGAGCTTATCACTCGTTTAAAAGGTATGGCATGAAAAACTGGTTTACAGAATAAACTTTGTTTTACAAAATACAATTGAGTGGTTTGGTGTAGTATTAATAATCCCGGTTATTGACTCTGACTGTAAATCCTCTTTCTGTGACAGATCACGGGGTTATTCGAAATGATCGGGTATTTAATGCTATGCTTGCCACTGATCGGGGGATTTATTCTAGAGACCATCCTTATGCCGACTCGCCGCAGTCCATTGGTAAATTCAGTTATTGGCAAGAATAATTTAAGCATATAAAATAAATTTCTTGGGTTTAATGTGTGTGTGTGTGTGTATGTGTTTTTAACCAATACAGGATTTAAGGCTACAATCAGTGCCCCTCACATGGTTAGTTAAAGAACACACAGACATATAAAAATGCATAGTTATGTGAGTGGAACAACAAAATTGTGATAATAATTGGACTACCTGTATGTTTAGCATGCACATGCTCTTGAAGTCCTCAGCGAAAAGTTAACAGAAGGTGCCTCGGCTCTGGATGTGGGATCTGGCAGTGGATACCTGACCGCTTGCTTCGCTAGAATGGTTTGTTTTTTCGTCTGAATATATTGTAAATCTAAAAAAAATATACAGTAAAATGCAGCTGAACCTACCAAATGTGGAAAAAAAAGACTTTGTCCACAAATAATTCGCACATGCCATAAAACTGCAGGTGCCTGTTTGCATGGTAATTATTAACTCTGAAACAATTACACAGAATTAGCATTTCAGATCATTTTATTTATTTTATTTTTTATTTAATGTATTTTTTTCAGACCAGAGTCATTCATTGCAGTCTTCCTCCCCCTCTCTAATGCAACTAAACTCTCTTGTCAGAACTACACACACTTTTTTGGTCTCTTTTTATGTAGGTTCACTTTTAAAGTACAATAATAATTGGCGATTGTTTCCCAGCGATAGTCATTAATGTTAAAAAGGGTGTGCAGTTCAGAAACTACAGTAATCAGTCATGTCTGATGCTGAATTGACTTAGCAGTTTCTTAGTTTTTTGGTCTTTCAGTGTCTGTGTTTCTCAATTTTTTGCAGGTTGGGCCTTCGGGAAAAGTGGTGGGAATTGACCATATAGATGAGCTAGTGCAATCTTCTATTAGAAATGTCCAGGCTGATGATCCAGAACTGCTCAACTCTGGGCTTATTAAATTAGTGGGTAAGGGGATGAAATCATCTATTTAAGCAATTTCTCTCTGGGATTGTTATTCACAGTGTGTGATAGTGTGTGTGTGTGTGTGTAAACATATTTTATTGTGTATTGCACACAAAGTATTGTGTATAAATATACATGTATTATTGTTGTACATATAATATATTGTAGTTGGTGATGGACGGTTAGGTTTTCCTGAAGAAGCTCCTTATGATGCCATTCATGTCGGAGCTGCGGCCCCAACACTTCCCAAAACTGTATGCAGTTATTTTGCATTCAAATTTCAAATGATGAAACACATCTGTCTTGTGTATTAAGTGTTTTAAGTGTCTTGCCAGCTACTGGAACAGCTGAAACCTGGTGGAAGACTTGTTTTACCTGTGGGTCCAGAGGGAGGAAGCCAAGTTCTGGAGCAGTACGACCGTCAGGCTGATGGAACTTTTGTTAGGAAAGCTCTGATGGGCGTTGTTTATGTTCCTCTGACAGACAAACGTCACCAATGGCCAAGGTGTGTGTCTCATATTGACAAATTCAAACTAAGTGGCTTATGTATTTCACTTGTGTATATCTCCACATTCTCAAATTCTGTGCTTTTCTTTCTAGTGATGAGCTCTGATTGCAGTGTGGTTGCCCCTGCAGGAGGTGGCGCTGGTGCTGTGGTTCCAAAAGCCCATGAGGCGGGAGAGAAAGATTTCGTACCCGCTGCCTAGCAACACGATAGTCTAGATCTGTCTGATCCTAGATTTAGAACTGATGTTTAAATGCAGCACGTGATAAAGGACTGAAATCACACCATTTTAGAGAATAATATCGGGGGTCGATTTCACTCTTCACATAACAACTAAACGATCAAGGTCCTGCAGATCTGCGTTTCATGTAGTTGCATTATGAGCTTTTACAACCTATATAATAGATCATGAACATGCAACTACTGTTAAAAGATAGCTAATCATAGGAATAATCAATTTACATGCCAAGGCTTTTGCATAGAAATAAATAATCATTTTGTTATTGAAGTCAGGAAATTGGTTTAGTTTTAGATTACTGTCTCTGCAAGTTGTTTTTGTTCGAATTGTGTTATTTTAGATGTTACTGTTGTGCAAATGAAATTGAAATTTTCTTGGTGAAACAATGAGTCTTTGATGTTATTGTTTTCCTGAATAATATACCAGTAAGATATAGCACAATAACTATTAAATATATGTGTTAAAGAGCATACACGATGTATATCTTAAAAATAAACTGTGTTTAACAAAACACTCATAACTAATTATGACATGTTATCATTTAGAAAGATAGTTGCCTCAAGTTAAATAAAACAATGCAACTACCGATGTGTTTTGTCAGTGCTTAAATTATTCATGGAAATATTGTTTTGAAGGAAATTAACTTTGAAGATAAAATGCAATCGTCTGTGAGTTTTTAAGCGGCCTTGTGTTTACAAAAAACTTGGTGGGGCGTGACAAAAATGACGCTATGTGATGTAATCAAAAGAAGACGGAAGTCATTTAGTCATGCACCACAGTTGAATGGCATGGGTCACGTGCGTTAAAAGCACGTTTAATGGTTTACATGGCCTGCGCGTGAATAGGAAATCTGGAATTGATGTTTTCTTAAGACACTTGTCAGGAAACAAACCCGTAGGAGCTGCGCAAAACGTCTGGAGAACCGGATTAAGAGGCACGTGTCTGTTTCTCAATGAACCTTGGGAAAGAATAACAACACTGCTCGGCCTTCCGACACTGCACGCCATGGAAAGTACAAAGGGCACGGACAGTCTCCAGCAAAATGTCGTCAGTCTAAACGACTGTAAACGAAAAGTTGAGGAGCAGGACTCGCCGAAGCACGAGCGCAGTAAGAAGCGGAGAAAGGCGGGAAAGCAGCTGCGGCGCGGCGAGCGGTACGTGCCGCCCCCGCAGAAGCGAAACCCGGGCGTCAGCTTCAGTCAGGAACATTTCGCCGAAACGTCGTATTATTTTGAAGGCGGTCTTCGCAAAGTCCATCCTTATTATTTTGATTTCACCACGTACTGTAAAGGCCGCTGGATTGGGAAAACTCTTCTAGAAGTTTTCAAGAGTGAATTCCGAGCAGAGTCGCTGGATTATTATAATGAAGCTGTCAAGAATGGACGTATTAAATTGAATGAAACGCCAGTGGACGATCTGAATGTAGTGTTAAAGGTAACGAACAAGAGGTGATTAGCTAGCAAAAAACTAAATTTGGTGTCTTAGTAGAGCCAAATCGCTAATCGCAAACTGTTCAAATGTACTGTACATTTTGTAAGATAAATCTAAGGAGCAGCCTACGGCCCGCGGGCCATATCGTGTCACGTGTTTTTTCGCTCTTTCATTTATGTGCTGATTTAGTGATTTTACATAATTTGTCAGAAGGTTGTGACTACGCTAATATTAAAGTAAAACAAAATACAATGTTTTGTGAACTTTAAGTAATAATATCTTTAATATTAAAAAAATAATAATATAATACATTATATTTAAATATAATAATAATCCACTCTTAATGTTTTAGGAAGTGGATGATTTTCCTTATAATTTGGCGCCTTTGTTGTCTGAAAAATACGGGTGTTTTTAGACACAAGTCCTTGTTTAAAAAAAAAAAGCTCTTCCTTCGGTGTTATTTATTTATTGCCTTTAAATTTTTCAGAACAATGACTACCTGAGGAACACGGTGCATCGACACGAGCCCCCTGTGAGTGGGCAGGCCTTGGAGGTTCTTGTGGATGACGGTGAGGTTGTGGTGGTCGATAAACCAGCTTCATTGCCTGTGCATCCCTGTGGCCGCTACCGTCACAACACCGTCATCTTCATCTTGGGAAAGGAGAACGGGCTAAGTGGTCTCCATACAGTACACCGGTTAGACCGCCTCACCTCAGGGGTGCTCCTTTTTGCTCGTACGCTCGAAGTCTCCAAAAGACTAGATGCAATGGTTCGTGAGAGACAGGTGAGATCTTTTAATTTCTTAAGAAACGTTTTCTAATTTTCCTCGCATTAGGCTTCTATTCGGACACTGATTATATGGATACACAAAGCAAAACTAAAGTTCAACTCACATGTTCACTTCATTCATCATCCACTAAACCATTATATTTTTCTTCTTTAGTTTAGTTTCCTCTCTGTCTCTGTTAACACGTTTTCCAATTGGACTATAAACCACTTGTTGACAACACTATCTCACGGTTGGAGTTTTTTTTAACCCAGAGTGTAAAACTTGAGATGCTTTTTCTTATTCTCTCTCATGTTCTTTTTCCCATTTAAGTAGAATTTTGTCCCACACGAGTGAACAAAATTGGGTTGTGTGATATGTAGGCCTTTAGGAATCAGTGTCTTTGTTTCTTTGATAAGCTCATGTTTGCAGAGGGGCTCATGAGTGAAAGTTAAACTAATACAATACACGTGAACAGTGTCAGTATATGCGAAGTGTGCCATTGTTTGGGAAAACGTGGCAAATACAGGGCAAAACAAAATTGATCAAGGTAAATAAATCTAGAAATGTGTAAGATTCAGATTAATACAAACGGCAGGTGGAAGTTTTGAGTTTTAAGCTAAAAATAAAAGTGTCTGCAACTTTAAAAGGACAATCGGTATTCTCCACAAGTCTAAAAACGGCTGTAATCAAGGTGAGGTCTTAAAACATTTCTCCATACATACGTTTTCCCACAGCTGGAGAAAGAATATGTGTGTCGTGTGGAAGGAGAGTTCCCCGAAGCCGAGGTGGTTTGTGAGGAACCTATTCTAGTAGTTTCCTTCAAGGTCGGCCTCTGCAAGGTGGATCCCAAGGGCAAGGAATGCCGCACCGTCTTTCAGAGGATGAGCTGTAACGGACGCTCCAGTGTCGTGCGCTGTCGACCGCTCACAGGCAGAACCCACCAGATCCGTGTACATCTGCAGTTCCTGGGCTTCCCTATCCTGAATGATCCCATCTATGGATCTTCTGCATGGGGTCCAAACCGAGCCAAGGGTGGGTTAGTGGGTATAAGTGACGAGCAGCTTTTGGAGGCCCTCATTGAGGAGCATCGTTCACAGGAGAGTTTGCATTTGTTGGACTTGCATGAACAACAGGTTTCTGGACCGAACCTTCAACTTCATGCAGACACTGACCCAGCACAAACGGTTTCCATGAGTGATTCAAATGTTTGTGGAAGCTCATTAGATCGAAGAAGCTCTGGATCGGAGGACACATCTGAGCTGAAGAGTGAGACTGGTGAAGAAATCAACGCCATTTTGGATAAATCGGCAAAAACGCAGAGCCGTGTGGTTCGAGATCATTTGTGTGGCGAGTGTAAAATTACGAGGTCTGATCCAAAACAACAGGACTTGATCATGTTTTTACACGCATTGTGTTACAAAGGACCTGATTTTGAATATTCTACCCAGATGCCTGACTGGGCTAAAGCAGACTGGGTTCAAGATTAAAAATCATCAAGGTCAAGGAATGACAAAATTGATCAGAATTCTCTTTTGGACCCAATTCACAAAATGTTCACAATTTTCTTCCGTCATTCTTTATCTCATTAATATTGCTATATTAAAAATGCCTTTAGATGTTTGAGTGTGTGTTTACTCAACTAATTTACAATTGTCTTTAAATTGTTGAATTTTATGTTTAACTTCTTTGTGTCTATTCCATTTTATTTGGAAAAAATATATTAATTCAGTAGGACTTCATGTGGTTGATAAACTTTTCACTTTTTTTGAGGGCAGTCAGCTTGGTTTTTATTTTTATTTTTTGCTTTGACATTCTGTGAGCTGTGACGTCACAGCGCCCTCTAGCGTTCGCTGCACACGTCGATTACTTGCTGAAAATCGTTGTGCTTGACAGCAATGAAAAACTCGACGGATAATAATGGTGTCCATTCAGTTTAAAGATAAAGAATTTTATTTATCCCATGATGGTGAAACTTTTTTGTGAAACTATCAACAATAAAAAATTAAAAGTCAATTCTTTCTCCTCCATCTGTCATTTCATCAACATCTTGAGCTCACCGGCTTCATCTGCAAGGTAAAGTATATCTTGTTTTTAGAAAATACTTTAGAAAGGTAATTTTATATTTGCGATCATGAAACAATAAAATAAGATGTGGCTTTTTGAGGAATTTATTTTAATAATGTTCAATGGGAAAAGTGATTTGACACAAGCAAATTGCGGTACGAGTTTGATCTCAAAACCAATTAAATGTAAGATCGGACTCCACTGTATTTGCATGTTTTATATACAAGCATGTGTGAGAGAGACAGAGAAACAAAAACAATGCTATGTCACATAAAAATATTTTTATTGAATCGCTTCAGTCAAAGCAGTCTGAATTAATAGACTTATGGAGCCACTACATTATTATTTTTAATCAACCCATGTTTTATAATACAGCTGCATATTTTGAGTGTGTTTTTGGCACTAATTGTTTTGGCACTTTTATTGATGATGCTCAAACAGTGTGTATGATGCAGTAAAAGCCATTAAATATCAAGACGCTTTGCAGCACAACACCTTTAAACACATTTAACTGCTGAACTGAACGCTCTACAACACTTATCCAAACTTTTTGCATAATGATTGTTTTCCGTTTCTAACGCACATTTCACACACATGTTGATGTTTATATAAACATGTTTAAATTATCCTCAAGATATAAATGTGAAGAATTACCTCTTGCTACAATTATGAGTTTTGCAAGTGTTACTAACAGATTACATTAACTTTCAGATTAAATTCAAGTTAAGACTGAATCCAATTTAAGAGTTGTTTATCTGATTTACAGTGTGATCTGGTGGAGTTGCACTTGTCTAAAACGTGACAGGTTGCAATCCTGAACTAGCAGGGTTCACAACTGAACCGTTTTTGACACTGATCTGGTTCTGTAAATTGCTTTGAATAAAAACAGCGGTCAAACAAATGTAAAGTATAATTCAAACCGTGTTCTGTATAAAGACTTTATGAAAATTATTGATTTATTAGCTGATACTATTCAGAATTTTCACATCACATTTGTCAACAATTGTCTTTGAAAATTAAATTTGAAAATCCTTACTATAGAATGATATTCCAGAAAAAATATGAAAGTAGTTTTAAAAAATTTTGCCTTGACACAGAAATGGACAGAGCTCAAACACAGCTCTTGAATTGACCTTGCAAATTGACCTCACAGAATTCGTTGTGATTTTTATAATTCAAATTTGCATTCCTGTTTTGCTATAATCTGCATGTCTACTGTGATTGGAAAGTGAACACACTTAAACATTTGCGTTTGAATTGTGCCATATTTTTGCGAATATATCTAATTTTTTTGGGGGGGGGGGGGGGGGGGTTGTTGCTCCACTTCTTCGCAGCATTACTTAAAAAAATGGTAATAACTGACCAGTGATCATTTCTGTTTTCAATGCACAAATATGTATTTTATTTTATTTTTTTTTATTAATGTAATTGAGATATTCTGACCTTTCAGCTAGAAAAACATTGGCTTGGTGTGAAACAATACCACCAACATCCACCCCGTGTTGGTAGGTTTGCAGTTAAAGGCCCCCCTGAAAAGGCTGTTGTAGATGCACAAAAACACACCTTCATCAGTAAAAACTTATTGGCATTTTGTTTTTCAGAAGTCAAAGGAAGAATTTTGGCAATCATTCCAAAAGAGCATCAGCTAGAATTGGCAAATTAGTAGAAAACTCGAGGCTGATAAACAATTCAGGAGTTTAAATTGCGGACTTTCTATATACATAACAATAGCGAAAACTTTTCTTTTCACCCGAGATTTTATAAAATATATAAAGTCCAACCGCCGAATTAAAAGTTAGCTTTCCTAGCTGCTACCGTCACCTTTTCCTTCCCGCTTGATCCAGACATCAGGCATATCTGGTTTACTGTTGGGTAAAATCACTGGCTTATTGCCTTGAGTGGTCCTAGACCCCGGAGAGACCATGTCATAGACGGTCTCCTTCAACGACAGACGCAAAGTGTCTCTCTTACCATTTAGGTGGCCCGGTTGTAACTCTTCTTCGGCTTTAATGGCTTTAAATGCAGCTTCTGCATCACCTAAATGTGTCTCATTGGAGTCTTCAGGTTTAGCTGCAGAAATCTCCGATTGGAATGACAGAAGGCATTTGTGCAGATGGCTACTAGAAGCCTCTTCAACAGAGAGTGACTTTTTGTTCACTGTGTCTGTTGTCTGGGTGATCATGATTTCATCTGTGCTAGAACAGGACGAAGTTGACGAGTTCCAAAGGTGAAGCCCACAACTTTCTCGGACTTGACATTTCTTGCACAAAACCTCGATAGATGCATCTCGTGATTTGAAAGCAACGGGACACAACGTGCTGTCTTTGTACGGCGATGAAGTTTGGAGTGCAGGAGGAGCGGTGCAATCTCGTAAGTCCGTGCTGCATATTTCATCACTGTCTGCTTCAACGCCGACTTGATCGCAGCTATGCCGAGGACTAAGGCCACAGAAATGAATTTCATCAGAAAGAACTGAAGGCCTGTTGGACAGTTTGCTTGTGCAAGTGCTATTCTCAAAGCTGTCACTCAGTTGGTAAGCAAGAGGCTGAAGCTCGTATTGCTCAGGCTCTCTTCCTGCAACCATTTGACGCTGTCTATGATGGTCCTGGGTTGGGCAGAGGAAGTCCTCGCCACCTTTTCTCAATTTTCTTCGGACACGGGAACCTGCTTCACAGCCAAATGCTCCGTTTGAACCGGAACCAACCCCGGTTTCTGTATTGGACAGTATGTTTTTGTTTCTTGTAACACATGGTACAGTAATTACTCCACAGTTCTTCTGAGGGCCAAAAAAACAGCACAATGACTGGAAGAAGAATGTGGCAAATCCACATGCCACACACTTTACAAGCAGAAGAAAAATACCCAGCTTTCTAAAAAGCAGCGCGGTTGCAGGCAGCATAATGACACCCACACAAAAAAAGGCACCAGCACCTGCTGCTACAGGACAACCCATCCGCTTGAGAGAATGAGCCACCCTGCCCAGTCGGTCCGGATGTGGAGCCAAGCTGTATGAGATGCAGTAATTGGCCACAAAGTCAACAGAAAGACCAGCGGCTGCAGAAATAAAAAGTGCTTCCACACCATTTAACTGCCATTCTAAAAGCACAAGGAGACCTACAGTTGCGAAAACACTTCCACCGACCGTAATGGACACATATAGGCTTAATGGAATATTCCATGTTGTGAGCAAGAGCAAAGCAAACGTAAGAGCCACCGATAACCCTGCCACCTCTAAGGTCTCTGAACTCAAACACTGTTGAAGGTCATACAAGCCAAACTGGCTTACAAACCATCCTTTCCGCAGGCCAATCGGGGCCTTGGCTATTTCCTGGTTAAACCAGGATTGGACGTCATGATAGAACTGTGACATCCTGGTAAAGTTGAAGCTATAAAGTTGTTCTGTTTTTAATATCACCACTAGGCCAATTATGTGACCATCGGTGTCGAACCTCAAGCCCCCAGTACTGGCTGAAAGACCCTCTGCATGTTGCTCTGCCACCATCATGGTAAGGCACTGTTCAAAAACTTCAGGCGAGTAAGGAAAGGGAATGTTATTGCAACAAAAGCTCAAGGCGTCTTCACTTTCAGAACAGCGGCGTATTGAAACCCAATGTATTAAGCGTTCCACAAAACAGACATTGTCTTGGGATGTTCCCTGGTCAGCTGATAATGTTGTATAAAAGGTCTGGTTTTGGACTTTCCTACACAAATCTCGCAACCACACCTGAGCTTCTGGGCAGCTCATATTAAAGTCAGGATCAAGATGTAAAGAGCCATTACTGCTTGGGTCAAAGTGATCTCGATCATCTGACGGAACAACTCCCCAAATGAGTGTCAATGTCATTGGCTTGTCTTCACCATGACTCCTTCTTTCAAACATGAACTGGTGACGATATTCTGCATCAAATCTCTCAAAGGGATGACTAGAGCGAAACAACTGTGTTGTCCTGCTGTCCAATGTGGTTAGCTTCATGCCAGGGTCCACACAGGTTATGTACGTCCCACCAGCTGCCAACACCGCAAACCAGCAGATCCAAATATATCGGAATTTCACAACTCCACAAGGCAGGATCTTTAAAAACAGCAGATCCAACATGTCGGATAATCCTTGGCCTAACATTCGAAGCTTCTGCCTCAGTGTAAACAAGCAGCGCCTTCTCGAGCTTGTTTCCCAGAATCCAGCAGAATTTGAGAAGCAGGGATTCCGCAGTGCCTTGATGACGGGAGTTGAGGCATTCGCAACATGGCGTTCTTGCAAAATAAGGACGCACGGAAGCCATACAAGAGCAAACGTTGTGTTGATTAGTGAGGCACTGCCGAGGAATAAGGCATAGCATCTGATGGCTGTGATGCTACTGATGTAGCCTGAGTAAAACGTGATGCTGGATGTCAGTCCGGACACTACTATCAAATATCCCATCTCCTGGAGAACCCGATACATTCTCTTCTCGATGACAACTTGGGGGTTTTGGGCAACCTGCAGTTTCCAGAAGTCCACAAAAGTCAGGGTGTGATTTAGACAACTTCCCAAAAGCACCAAGACCGATGCAAGATTTAGAAGCGGAAACAACGTTATGTGAAAAGCAACCTTGTAGAAAAAGTATGAGGTGAGAAGTGATAGTACGACTGAAACCAGTGACATCGCTGCTAGAAATATAGATTTGAGATACAAGCTCATTGTGAATAAAAGTGCAAGAACTGCAAGAACCGGATAGAACGAGTCCCAGGCCAGGTAATACTTGAAAAGCTTCTGCTTAAGTCCAAAGTCCATTCCTGTTATAGTGGTGGTGGTGTTGTACATGACCTTGTGGCCTTCAAGGTGATCCAAATAGATCTTCATTAAGGGTTCACCCTTTTCCACAGGTAGAAACACAACACTGTACTTCAAAGATGGGACCTTATATTCCACAGTCTGTGGCCCCAGAAAGTCTTTGTCCACCATGTAGTGAAGAATCTGGAATATACTCAATCGTTTACAGCGATGTGGAACTGATCCACAGCGGCCAGATTTGCTTCTTTCTGTACAAGCCGCAACCAGACTTCCATCGTGATAATACGGGGCGCAGATTCGGAGCAGTCCCAGACTTTCGCTGACTTGCTGTGCGGTAAGACTGAAGCAAGAGGAAACGTTGTTGAGAAGAGCCAAGTAGTTTCCCAGTGACCAGCTTGGACAGCATTCGTTCTTCTCAGTCGAGGTTTCTAGTTGTGTTCTGGACTGGCATAGATTGTCAAACTCAGATCCTGAACAAATCTAAAACGGATAAAACTGTTACTTGAATTATGGTGGCGTAAGATTCAAATTTGGTTTACCTGTGTCTGTTCCATTTGGCACATGGAGTAAATGGCCTTCAGACTCCAGAGGCTGGCAGAGTTTCCAGAGCGAAACACCAGCTGTGCATATTTTTCTCCTGCAGATCCACAGAATATAAAAGATCTAGTAAATGAAACATGTTTTTTTTTTTTTTTCTCTCCTCTTTCTGTCAATTTCCCTGACCTAACGATTAACCTTAGGTACATATACTTCATGGAAGTAAATTTACTCTTACTGTTGACCAAGATACTTTTTTTCAGGAAGCACTATCTGGGGATTATAGGCTTATAGATCAGATATCATACCTGGGGCATTGCAAAAAAAATTCTGTTCAGCAAAATCTCTTTGCAGAATTTTCTTTGATAGTCGTCCTACTTCAGGTTTACTTGAGGTCTGTCTGTAAACAAAGCACATATTTTAAAAGGATTTACTACAATAAAATCACATTTCAATGCATATGCATGTGATACGGAAAGTAAAATACATGGTTTTATCATCATAATTTATGATAATATTACTATAATAAGGTTCACCAAAACTACCCTGCTGTTCTTTCGCTGAGTTGCCATGGAAGTGTAGAAAGTGATTTTCCAGTCCCAGTGCTTTCCTGTAATCTCGTCCAGGTTGCGAGCCGAATACTGATGTCTGTTCCACGAGGTTCGAAGCCCTGCGAGGTCCGATCAAAGACACATTGGCAGCGAGCAGAAACACTTTGAAGTCATTGTAAAACTGCGCATTATTTGCAATTCTAAACAGGCCAGTTTATTCTTAGACATTTTCAAGCTCTGTGTCTAGAGTGTTGCTGAAGCATTCTCCTACTAAAAAATTAACCAAGCACTTACTAAATGCTTGGCCAAGATGCTGTGGGATTTCTTAGTTAACGTTTGTAGTTTTCGGTCATGCTTCGATTGTTCTTTTGAAACTGTTGTTATTTTTAACCATTTACATACATTATGTATCATAATGTTTATTGGTCTACTAACATAAGTCTTAAGACTCAGTTTGCAGTCAATTTTTCATTACAGCTGGTGGAAGCTTTCTGCTACAACACGATTAATCATAAACGTTAAAGACAAGAAGATACTAACCGACATTGGGTCAGAAAAATCTGGAAGGCCACCGGTAAAAATCCCAGCGAGGGAACAGGCAAACAGAACAACCATACAGCAGATGAGTACAGTGACTGGATACTCCACGATGATTTGCGAGTACCTGACAAAAGTCAACTTAGTTAAAAATTACGCCGTCGTCTTTAACCTTAAAAAACATGTTTTTTTGTTTTTAAAAATAGTTTGAACTGCACAGCAAACTTTTATTATTTATAATATTTAATATTTATAAATCAAACTGACTTTACTTTTTCTTACAGTACTTCACTTGTTTTGTTTTTTTTTTTTACCTTAAATGAAGCTGATCTGATTAATGTGTAGACAATATCAATTACCTTCTTGGAATCCTGTGAAACTCATCATCCCTAATAAGAGACGGAGATAACACAGCAAACAGTTACACGAATGTCAACTACAATGTTACAATTATTTGTCAATTACAATGTTAGAATTTTTTGACAATTACAATGTTACCGTTATTTGTCAACTGCTGTGTTAAAATGATTTGTCAATTACAGTGTTACAATTTGTTGTTAATTACAATGTTACAATTATTTTCAGGATAGAATGAGGTGGAAAGGGATGATTCGCTGTGGCGACCCCTGATAAGGGAAAAGCCGAAAGAAGACGACAATGTTACAATTATTTGTCAATTACAATGTTAGAATTTTTTGACAATTAAAATGCCGGACACAGTGCTTGTGTGAACAGTTTTTACCGGTAAAGTCGTTTCGTGATTTTCCGGGGCTAGCTGGGAAATGATCCGAAAGTAATACTCAACAGGAGGGGTGCCTAATTTTTGGATGAGATGACCCTTACCTTATTGTCACCATGTGATGCTGTATATGCTTCTGTTCGATTCCATCGTGAGATCCGTGAAAACAATGATATTTGGTTTCACCGTGGCATGAAGGTGGGTGCGATGAAGATCTGCAGCTTTGAATGATCTTCACAGGGCCTGTGAAGAACTCCTCTTGTCGGATGCTGTTTGGCTGACCTGAAGTTGTGTGTAGAACTGTTTGGTTTTGGCAGATGCATGTTTTACTTGGCAGAGACTCGTATGCCGAGGACTGCGTCGGTCGGAGTTGACCACGATGCGATGAGTTTGGCTTGACTGGACTGCAGCAGTCGGCTTGATTTGCATCTTTAGCGACTGAACACATCTGAGACCCTCCACTATCACTTTCTGGGCAGCGTGAGGAAACTTCAGGGATCTCACTGCAGGTGAAACAACCACATTAGATCACATGAAGAGGATCACATTAATAATATCTAATGAATTGGTACTCAATTGAAAATCAAATTAGGCCAACAGGTTAAAATCCTTAAACACATTTAAAGTCCCTACACTGTAACTTACAATACCCAGAGACCACAAGCAGATTAAACTTAATTTAGCAATACCAAAGCATATAAGCTTTTCTCAAAAGTAATTAACACAGAAGTTGTATTTTTATTTGAGAATTAGACTTACAACCTAATGTTGCTACTACACAATGTTTATTTGTGCCAATTGTTTTTCCTAGTCTACAGCCTTTTTTATTTCTAACCCGCTTTTTCCATTTCTGGGGTACAGGGAGATGAAGCCAATGGCAGCGCCTCTAAGACCTATATCATTTGCACACAGGACACATGAATTGGACTATAGAAGGAAAACTAAGACCCTGTGGAGATCCATGCAAACTCAAGGTGAACACACAAACCTGTCAATGTACAGTAATAAATTATCTACGTAGTTGTGATTGTATCAGAACCTTGGACAGGGCAATGTACACACAAACACACACACACACACACACACACACACACACACAAGTTGCTCTGTCCAAGGTCCTGATACAATCACAATGCTGCATGGCATATCAGATCATAAGGATCAAAATAACACTTTTTTTATGTTTATTTCTTTAAATACAAAATAGTATTTTTGATCTTCCTGGCTTAAAACTGACAGCTTTGAATAACGCACTTACTGTTTTAAGATTGATTTAAAGCACATAATAACATAGAACAAAACATCTCATTTAGAATCCCGAGGCTGCTAAAGAGACAGACGTGTGGATGGCATCAGAAGACAAAGCTTCTGAGAGGGTCGCTCTCAAGCATGAGTCACTGCAGCTTCAGCTGGAGTTTTTCCACCATGCTGGTGATGGCATCTCACCATCTGCTCAGCCTCACATCTACATCTAAATCTCAGCATTAATGGATGCCCATTGACAACACACACCCAGTACACTGAAGTAAAATGTCTCTAAATAACAGATGAGAGACGTGGCTTATATTTAACATTTTGCACTGGTTCATTATCAGACTTCAAGCAAAGTGAGAGGAAAATGTGCTCTTGCCTTGCGGGTTTGTTTCTGAAAAATGCTAGTGTAATTTAGGGTAAAATTACAAATTCTTAATGTGCAAACTTACAAACAACAACTTTTTTTTCCAATTAGGGTTGTAGATTGCAAACAAAAAACAAACGAGTTTCCAAAAGCACACCATATCATTATTCATTTGATGATTTTGTAAATATTCATTCAAATATGATTTTGTACATATTCCAAATAATGTAAATTAATTATTCACACAATTGGAAATGGTCTACTTAGAACACAAACAAGATCATATGCAATAATTGTCAATTGTGTGTTGAACCCACTGTCAACGCGTCGCGTTTCTTCATGTAAACAGAAGCCATCGCGAATTCTAAAGACTTATCCATCACTCTCAATCACAATCATTCTGACTTGTTTTCGACACACGCGTTGGTAATTCATCGTAAACATCTACGCCGCCGTTTTTGACGTCCTCGTACCTTTGAGAAGGTTCCTCTGTCGGGAACGGATCTGTGATTGCATCGTCGCGCCCTCCAGAAACATGCACCGCGTCCATGCTTTACAAAAACCTCCAAGATCCAGACCCGAGCGCAGTGATGCGTTCACGTGCGATCCGCTGCTGAACGCGGTGATGCTGCTGAGATCAATCGCGCGCAGGGGCGTGTATTTCTGGAGCCGAGGTGCTGACAGTGAGATGATCGCTTGCGCTCTTCACCCCAAGGTGGTGCTGGGGAACAAGAGCAGAAATGCAATATGCTGCGCGTGCGTGTGTGTCTGTGTGAAATAATTCAGCTTTTAATTCAGTGAAATGCACTAAAAGCATTTCACTGCATGTCATACCATGTAAGTACATGAGACAAATAAAATTTGATTTGATTTAGCAACTGGCATTCAAAGAATAGAATCTCATGGATTAATAGAATATTTTTTTTCAAACATGTTTATATGTTCGGATGTTAATAACAACCGAATCGAATGTTTAAAAACAACAAGAAGAACAAGAAGTTTAGGAAGTTTATATAGATATAAACTATATTATATAGATATTTATACAGTAGGTATCTATAAACATTACATTTAAATACCACACATCTTCTATGTTCATATATAATCACAACCAAGTTCTCCTCAGTGAACTGATCATATTTCC
>SOMO01000503.1:41867-51958 GCA_028128575.1 Paedocypris carbunculus
CGGGCCGCAGGTTGGTGTATAATATGCAAGACCAAGTCTCCTAGCAGGTTTTTCCTTTTGCTTTAGCCAGGCGTAATAACCACTGCCATTTTTTGTTTAATTAAAGATCTGTCTGGGCTTGATGAGGCTTCTTCAGTACCTGTCTCACACACCCTTGGGTTCGGTGGCACTGCTGGATTTCCAGCCCCGGCAGTTTGTTACAGTGTCAGGAGAACTGAAGTTAACCGACTTGGATGATGCAATTGTTATGGAGCCGCGTTGCCAGGAAGACTCTGACTGTCTGCTGCAGTTTCCTCTGCGTAACTTCACCCTCCGCTGTTCCCCCTCAAACATTTGCAAAGGCTTGAACGAAATGAGGAACCTCTACAATGCCTACAGGTGTGTCTTTCCCACATTCCATCCATCTTTATTGTCTGAGCAGGATAATAAAAAAGTTGTTTTACCAGCGTCTCACATGACTGGTACGGGGAGTTTTACAGCAAACTGTTCGTCGTCGGCACTTCAGCTACTGACTTGATAATCATTTCCCCTTGGCAGAATGTAAACTATACATGTCTCCTCAGGTATTTCTTCACCTACCTACTGCCTCATCAGGCTCCAGCACTCCTGAGACCTTTTATTCAACAAATAATGAACTCCACCGGTGAGCTTTGCTGGATTGTTTGGTTGTGAATCTCCTTTTACACTCGAGCAGGCCATCAGAGCAGAAGACTTTATATAACGTTAGATTGTGTTCATGTTTTCCCTGCAGGAGATCTGAAACAAAGCGTTAGCGAAACACTAGATGCTTTTGAAGAGGTTCTGAAAGCGTACCGGTCGGGCCTGCACCTGGAGGATGTGCCGCCATCGATTACCAGAGGTAATGCGTCTTTTCTTTTTCTGCGGCAGTTCTTTCCTTCGTCTTTACTGACCAGCACTCCATGTGATGTCTGACGCGCTTTTGCTGTCGGAAACGTCTTCTGAAGTTTTAACACGAGCTACTTTGGTTATAAAATGCTTGTAACGTAATCCATCTTCAAAGACGGAGATAAGAAATATAGACATTGTTAGATAGTAAAAAAGAAACATAGAGAGTGAGAGCAATAGAGAAAGTATTGAAAGAAATAAAAAGGATGGACAAATAGATAGATAAAACCTTTGTCCAACAGATTTTACCTTTTTACAATCACCGCAGCAAATATTTTTAAAAATAAAAAAATAAACGTTAAAAACAACAATAATACAGATTCTACACGGAGGAAGAACATCATGAAACTCCTCTTTGCGAGTTTTACACATACAAATTCTTGTAGCAACATAAATTTGAAACATTAAAACAGTTAATGTCACGAGCAAAGAATGTTCCACCACCTTTGTGTTTCTTTCTCAGAGCTGTAACGTCAACCTGCATTTAGTTTTTCTGCTGATATATTCAGTAACGTGAGATTTTGCCACCTCAGAGACAAAAGTCACTGGTCTCCTGAAGTCCAGGCTAACGCTTCACAGATGCTAGTTGGAGCTCCGCCGACTGGATCTTGAGCAGGTTCTTATTCCACTTCTCCCGATTGTGTGCAGATTATGCGCTCGTGAAGGGAATGAAAAGTGTTGCAGATGTGGGATACAGATGCTGGCCGTCGTACGAGCCGCACGGCTGCGTGCTGTCAGTGCACGGCCCCAGAGAAGCCATGCACATCTGCAACCAGCACGCCAAATGCACCAGCTTCTCTCTCAGTGACCGAACCACGTGGACAGGTCAGTGTTTCTGTGCTTATCATTGAATACACTACACTTTTGTCTGTAAACATGTACAGTTTGATGGTATAAGTTTGCTTCACTTATGTGTAAATATTTACAGTATTAGAGTATTGATGTATATTGTGTATAATACTATAAAACTGTATATATATAACTGTATATATAATATTCATACAATTCTTATGTAATTTTACTTAACATTTATAGTTTACGGGTTAAATGTGTTTTTATAATACTGTAATACTATAAACTGTAAACTATATAATTTTTAAGAAGAAAAAATTATAAAAATATAAGAACCAACACACATCCCCTTGGTGTGCTTTGTGTGTGGTTTGTCCATTACTATTATTACAATTTTTAGTATTTATAGTTGACTTTATGAAATGAAAAAAATGTAATATTGATGCACACACTAACAAACATACACATACACACAGAATGTTTACATTTTTTCCTTTCTTAAAATAATAATATAATTCACGTGTTGTTAAGGAAGGAATGTGTTTTACGAGGCAGATAGGAGCTACAGATTCCCTGAAGTGTTTCTGTTTGGCCGTGCACAATAGAACATTCCCGCTAAACCTCAAACAGACATCCGCACCATGTGCAGTGACACGGCGGCCGCTGTAAATCACCTGAGCGCGCGTCTGTTGTGTCTGTGCTAACCTAAGGCTCTCCTTGCCTTTGCTTGTCTGCAGGTCGACGTCTTGCCTCTTTCAGAAGTGGCTTCAGCCATCTGGTTCCAGATGTGAACGCGTCCGTGTACATGAGGAGGGCTAAAGCCGCGGGAGCTGCGCTTCGAGAAACAGAACCATGGGGGAAGGGGAACGCCCCAGACAAATGAACGTGTTATATTTATTGGAGTCGGCGCTCGTTTGATCTCGCGGCCAATTCTATGCGCTGCCGAGTAGCGTTTAAAAGGATTTCCCTTCAGGTATAATTACCCGAGCGGGGAAAAAGAAAGAAAAATACTGCCTTTCTTACATTTTCCTCTTCTGCGTTCACATGTCATGGTCGGCTGAAAGGACACTGAGCCTGTTTTACACCGACTAATGCCCGCAGGGGCAAAAAGAAAACAGCTCTTTCACAAATTTGCTTTGATGCTAATGAAGCCAGAAGTTTGCTATGTGTTCTTGGTGCCGGTTTGAGCCGAGCCTTGTGACAAAAGGCCGCAGGAATGTTGGGAGCGATGCTTTGTCTGATGTGTCTTCACCCTATGGGTGAACGTTTTCCTGTTCTTTCAGTGGAAGAGAAATTATGTAAATACTGTATGTTCAAGCCTGCGCTTATCTTTTGATAGTCGGAAAAACGCACTATTAAAACTTGTCAGAACACCGAAGATTGTCGTGCTGTTGCTTTCTAGAAAACAATATTTTTTTATGAAACAACACATTTCTAAGGAAGAACAACCTTAATCGTTGTTTTTAAGCCAATAGTTTGTTAATACTAGTTGGTGTTTCATGCAAGAGCACTAGCTAGCATTTCATTCTAGGGCACCATTAGCATTGCATGAAAGAGTATAAGTTAGAACAAATGCTAATGCACCAGTTAGCTTTGAATATTAGAGCACAAGAAGCACTACATGCTATAGCACTTGTTAGATGCTAGAACGTTAGCATATATAGACTTGTTACATGCTAGAACGCTAGTTCTATGTAAATGTATGTTTGGCATGTGCTTTCACATGGAGAAGCCCAAAAACAATGGTGCGGTAAGAACAACTAGAGTAAATCTGCTGTTAGCACACGAATGGCAGCCATCTGCCCTAGTTAGGGGTTTTCATTCATGGCCACATAGATATGCACAGATAAGAGGCAGGGAATGTTTAGGTGGGAGCCATTGTCCTCTAGGATCCCCCTGGGCTTCCACTGCTGATAAGATCTCATGCAATTATGCGACATAATCTGAAAACAGTCAAAACGTGAATGACTAATAATGTAAAGTAAATCAGAGCTGAGAGACTTAGTGTCGGCCAATCACAGATAACGGTGAGGTGATTTACAGTTCAGACATTTCTGCAACTCTCTTGGCTTCTACCTGCTTTGGCCACTTTCCTTAAACCATGCAATACCAAACACAAACTTGAATAACTAGTTAGCACTGCAGGCTAAAGTGCAAGTTAGCCTTGGATGATTGGTAGGCCACTAGTTGTCAGCTTATGCTAGAGGAAGAGTTAGCAATAGGCTTTTTTGTCATTGCAATATTGTAGTACAATGTTGCATACTTGAGCACTAATTAGCATTAAGTACTATAGCAATAGTTAGTTTTAATTGCTATATCAATAGTTAGAATTCCGTGCTAGAGCAATAATGCTAGAGCGCTAGCTAACTTTGCGTGCTAAATCAATGTTTAACGAATGATGCTAGAAGCATAGATAGCATTTCATGCTATTGCAACAGTTAGCATTGCATGCTAGAGCTCAGGTTTGCTTTCAATGCTGGAGCACTAGTTAGCATTTCTTGTGGAGCGGCTCTGCATGCTACACGGCGGGTTGGTTAGGACATTACTGCAGACTCTACAAGTTTTCTTGGCTCCATCTTGGTAAAGAACCGTCAGGAATTACACGATGCTGATTTTGGCCACTCTCCACCCACCACACATCACCGCACAGATGGAAACATTACCGCCAGGGCCTGAAACACACTTACGGCTTTTAACCGACTCGGCATGTTTCACAAAGTCCAAGTTTGAAGCAAGCATTGGCAAGCTCTGAATGTTTTTTTGCTTACTTCATTCTAAATTGGTGTTGGCTGGACGTTTCGTCATGTTGCACAGTTATTTCTGCGTTCTGGGAAAGACAGGAGATGTTTTCCGCTCTTACCTCCCAGCGTCTGAAATCCACTCCGTTACCGCGTTTAACTGACAGCCCGGTGGCCCTTCATTGCTAAGGTGGTTTGTAGCCGCGCCGGGCCGCTTTGTTTCTTTAGTTTCCTGTTTCACTCTAGTTATTTCTATCACGCGTATTCATCACATCCATCTGGAAAGGATATGTAGCCCAAAAGAAAGACAAACATTGCGGTTTAAGACTGGGCTTGTGTTTGTGAGCAACTTCAAGCGAGGTTTTCTCCTCAGACTTCACCGGGCTAATGCGGGATAAGCTACAGCAGCTCCAGTTTAACAGAAAGCAAGCCGTCCACTTCTGAAATCTTCTTGCTCTTTCACGTTAAGCTCATGGGCTTTTTGTTTGAAGCCTCATCCTCCCCAAACAGCTAAAGAGTGACGGCTCATCCATCACACAGGGTTATTCAGGTCCCCACACAGAGCCCTGTAAATCATGCCAGGGGCCGGAGTGCTCGCGGATAAAGATGACGGCAGTGGACCGATTCTGGTCCAGCTGATGGAGAAATCAAAGCTTTCATATAGGCTTTGGAGGGCCTTTTAATCTCTTGTCTGTTTTACGATTTCTTGAGAAGCCCTAGAACATCCCATACTAAACAAGATTTTGTATTTTCAACCCCCACCTTATAAGAAATAATTTAACAGCAGTGCTCACACTTTTTCTGCTTACGAGAGGCTTAAAAAATAGCCAAAAGCGATCTGCCTTCTGTCAAAATATAATAGCGCAATATAATACGTATATTTGTGTACTGTGTCTATACCCATGCGCACCCACATTGCGCAAACTACTCATTGTCACGATACTTTGGCTTTCGTGACACTAGTTCATTGTCTCAGCTCAACTTCAGAGAGAGTTTCATTTTTTGAAGTTTTAAAAAAGCAGAGTTGATTTGCATACAAAACCAACTTGTTTAGACAATGACATTTTTCACCCCAACCAGTGCCTAAATGTCGACATCATTGGCTTTTTAACTAGTCCTCCAGTCATTTGAGCCCGCACAACTCTGTGTTTGTGTGCGGTTTCACACGTCTTCGCAGATCGGATTGGCTGCCTATTGTGTCAGTCAAACGACAAACTCATTACAAGAATACAGTTAATGATGAACAGACTTTGAAAAAAAAAAAAAAAAAGTTATTATTTGTTTTATTTTTTTTATTCAGGCCATTGCAAACATCCATATTTCCAGACGTTTTGAACACAGCAGCTTTAGAATTTATAAAGCAAAACTAAAATTTAAGTGCCATGTGTGTATTTTCCTTCCAGTAGTCCTAGTACAATTTGAATAAAAAAACAGTAATTAACCCTAACACCCCAACCATAACCGTGTTTAGCTGTAATTAACTAATTGTGCCAATATTCGTAAAACAGTTAAGGAACCATCCAAAAACTGTTACTTTTGCCGCCTTTAGGAGTTCATTAGCTAACTTAATTACAACAGGGCTAATAAATATCTGTAAAGAAAATAAATTAATCACAAAGCACAGCGTAATAGGTTAACGAGTCAGCAGAGTGTTTTACTGTCTTTGCTAATGAGGAGAATTTAGTGTCATCACATGTCTAACTTAAAGCCAAGCTGAAATGAGCTGAATTACGGGCGCGTAATAGCTAATCTCTGTTGCTAGCCTGTCTGTGATGTGGTCTGGTGGGAAACGGCTTCTTTAAACATGGTGTAACTTGACTTGCTGACTTTTTAAGACCAATTTGTGATAATGGGCATCAATTTAGTGTGTTTCAGGGGGATGTTAGGCCAGTAAAAGTCATTTTCAGTGATTACGCCGAGAAGACAAGCTGAACCGATCCAAGCTCCAGAGCTGTGGAGGTGGGGGAGAAGTTTACATGTGGGGGCTGCTGACAAGGGGGTGAAGTTAAGGCTGGAGGGAGTGAGCCCCCCCGCCAAGAACTTCTGCAAATAAAGATTTAGCCACATGGAGGTCTGGAAACCACAAAGGCCTTGACAAACTGAGAAGAATAAAGAAGGTAATTACTACCAAAGTGTCATAGTGGAACTTTGCTCTTCTCCACTCACAGTTGTAATAGTACATCAATGGAATGAAAAATATTGGTTTATTTAAATAATGCATGAAATGTATTTTTGTATTCAGAAATACAAATACACATTGTAAGTATACACAATAATATTAGGCATGGAGGTTCAATTCAATATTTATATACAGTACGTATATTACAAGATGCTTGTACTGTATAGTCAACAGACCACTGGTTCATTATAGCCATATCAGAAATTGACTTTTTTTTGGACTCGACATTGAAAATGGACTTGTATTCTAAAAAAATCTTTTATTACACTAATCTTAATCATAATTAAATATACATTAATGTTTTAATTTTATAAATATAACCCATTACTCATTTATTCGCATACATGTATAAGTAAATCTCAGTTTTAGGATAAAATCGACAGTGTTCTAATTCTGTTAAACTGAACAAAGAATACAAGTAACTTCAGAAAAGTTGAACTCTACCCAACAGTGCCACCACGTGGCAAATATCAACAACAGCGATAAGCTACAACACAAACACACAAAATCATATTTAAACTTAGCTACAAATCAATGTGAATTAAAGATTTAAAAATCCAACACAACAATAATGGCAACAGTAAACACAAAACAAAAATCGTTGCAATTATTGTATCTGATTCAATTAATAAGCAGATTGTTTAAATGCACATCTCTTTTAATACATAGTTTTATTTTAACTTAATTTATTGTTATTTTAATAGAAGAGATATCAGAGTATCCACAGTGACAGCATTCATATCTATTAATGTGTGTTTCAGATTCAGCGGTCAGTCAGTTTAAATGGACGAAGGCCAAAAACAAGAGGGTGGGCAAAACCATATTTATCCTCCAATAGTGTCCAGGCCGCGAGGGCTTGACATGCATTCTTTGCATCCCATGGTTCTCTGCTGGCAGAGGGCTGAAACAAAACGACCATAAGCCGTCTCAAAGAAGCGTTTGTTTCCTCACCGGAGTTCTGACTTGGAGTTTCCACTTTCCTCCACACCGTCAGTGACGAGGCTTCCATGGGTGAGTATCCTGATTCATTTTACATTTCGTCTTGGCCTGGCTCCATCACGACAAATGTCTGCATGGGTTCTTATCATCTGGTTATGAATCTGGAGGGTCTCGCTTTGTTTCTCAGTTCTCTGTGTTTTTCTGTTTGGAAGGAAGATAAAGGCCACGCTGAGTTAAGGCCTCCACAAATAATTCATGTGGCTCTTCCATCACTGATCCGGGAACAGTGGCTGCTATTTTTATCACAGCTGTGTTGTTCGCTTCACACATAAACACAGGACGATGAGCTGAAGGATCATTTACCTCACGTAGAATCTAGAATAGCTGTGTAAATCTGAAGAACAGTGCTGTAATCCAGATGATGAAGTAATCGTACAGTGAACCAGCTGTTGAATTATCACCATTGTGTGCTAAACACAAGTACACACACATTATTTTCTGCCATGCATTATTGGAAAACAGCATCTTTTAATTGTCAGAGATTACAGAAATTGAAACAATTATTTGTATTTTTTGTAAAACTGAACTTTTGACTGACTAGTCATGAATACCAAAAAAAAGCAAAAAAAAAAAAAAAAAAAAATGACAGACATTTTCCATGATTCTTTTGCTTTTATTAAAACTAGTGTATGCCATATTAAATCCTCAGACTATTATTGGCTCTGTCGACCGAGTTGTTGAATTTGATAGCACGGCACGTAAACACACGTTACTAAACCAAATTTGCAGAAAAAAACAGCCAGGCTGCCCTTTGGAATTCTTTTCATAATTGTGAAAAACGTCTTTGTTTAATACGGCTCAGAACTGAACAAACTCACTTTGTTCAATAATTGGGTTCCTGCTGAACAGGAGATCGTTTGTGTTCTGCAGAATAAATATTAGTGAGACCTGAATTATTTTGCATGTGGCTTCAGCTTTTTTTAAAACACATTTTAGTGCATTAAACTAGTTCAAACCAGCCATAAACAATTTTGATTTCTCGGCAGGATTCGCTCACTCATCCGAAAGATCTAAATCACTCGTTCAGTCACTTTCATTGCCACACGCGTATAAACGAAAGGTCTTTTTCACAAATACTCAAAAGAATAGATCATACGTGGTTCAACAAATACAGTCGTAAAAGTTTCTAGCTCCAAAAAATTCCACAGACGAGATCAGTTTTTTGCAAAGTCTGTGCCTGTGAGTGGTGGGCTGTGAGTTTCTCAGAGGGGCCTTCAGTAGAGCTTCGTCTAATTCAAACAGCTGTTCTGAAAATTCTTCCTACCTCTCAGAAGTTCCTACATTGCGCGCTGAGCATGCGCGTTAGAACATACGTCACTGCAGTGCTCAGCTGTTCTTAGCTAGCACGTGCGCATGCGCGTTAGAACGTACGTCACTGCTCAGCTGTTCCTAACATCGCGCTGCGCGTGCACGTTAAAACTACGTCACCGCTCAACTGTTCTCCGCTCAGATTTTTCTACTTTCCGCGCTACATGAGCTTTAAAAATTCGTTATATCTATCTTTTCTTCTCCTACTTGATCGTACAAACATTCTGTACTTTTGTTGTATGTACTTTTGATATTGTAGCGTGGGATCAATGAATAAACATAAATGCACTAAATGAACACGGACACTTATAACAGTACACAAGATATTCGTAACATGTTACTATATTTTGTAGTTATTTATATTAGCTGATCAGTGACGTCAGTGTAGGAACTTCTGAGCTGTAGAAAGAATTTTCAGAACACCGCCACTTGAAAACGCTAAATAAAAGTTACGGTATTTATTATTTACTGTACTTGAAAATCAGCCGGTTCAAGCACTCAAGTACATACTGGAGTCCAATTTGTTGCTAATTAAAAGAGACGAGTGTAAGCCAATGTCGGCATGAGGTAGAATAGCGTGCGTGGGTGGCGTGCCGCGTGCGTCCCTTTTATGTAAATTGCGATAAACTATTTCCGCTGCTAGACTTCCGTTTTAATGTCCGGAAAGGTTTCAATTATTTATACACTTGTTAAAAGGAAAGTGAGGTGATGGCAAGAATGGTGAAACCATGTAGTGAAAACGAATTTGTGTTATACAATGATTAGAATTACCGGAATGTTTGTGCCTTTTAGTTGTAATGTAAAAAATGTTCGAGCAGGATCGTGTTCACAAGAACAGAATTGGCGTGCCAAAGAAACGAAGACCTTAAAGGTACGTGTAGCTACACATTATACATGCAGTATAAATCTTAGTCTAAAGAGTCGAATAAAAATCGCAAACTTTATTAACACATCAAATTAGACGTGTTCAGTGTGTGGCAATTTGTTATTGTAACCACCAGGTGTCACTATTGTGCCTCTCAAATTTAAGGTAGTTTTTTGACCGTTTACGCCCATTCACTGAAAGGTCAGCCGGTTCTCGTACACTATGTTGATGATTTGTTTTCTGAAGAAATTGAAAGTAAGAATATCCAATTATTCACTGTTGATGGAAAAATATTAGTTAAAAA
>SOMO01000505.1:51997-64877 GCA_028128575.1 Paedocypris carbunculus
AATTTGTGTAATATGTTACCAATTTTTTTTACTTAAATAGCACGTCACATTTTTTACAGTGTAGGAAAAAAAACGATGAATTTTACAACCACGTGTCCGATACTTATGGGCATGTAGAGCATTGGCAAGTGATGACGCACACATCCATCCCTCGCTTTCGGAAAGCTCTGCACTTTATAAGCGTCTGCCTCTTTCTGGTCTGGAAGAGTGATACACGGCCTGTTCTCCATCGTGCTATGAATTACGCTCCCAAACATAGGCCTCCGTATCCACAGAGCCAAGCCTGAGATTTACGACTCCCTGCAGTTACGGACACAACCTCAGCGCTACATCTCGCTTCCTGCCCTTCATCCTGTGTGACGAGGGTCTGATGGCTCCACGGGACTCTCTTGTAGACTCGTAGCGGATAAGGTGCCACGAGGATGGAATGTGTTTACACTCTCTCCATGTCTTGAGGTGAAAACACATTCCAGCCCGGGCCTATGAATAAGCTGGAGTCATCGGGCGGCTCAGCGCAGCCGTATCTCAGCCTTCATAAGACTCGAGAGGACACTTGAGTTTAAGCTTTTCAACAGGGATGACTTTTCAGAACTATTCATTTCCTCAAATGCCGCATGAATATGTAATCGGCAGGTGGAGCTTACCGGAGCCAACTCGCTATTTTTAGAGAGCGTTAGGAAACATAAATGGAATTTGTGCACCTTTCTTCAAAGTAACCTATCGTATTTGTCAGACTTAAGAGATCTTGTATTTAAAGAAAAAAAACTGGTATAATCTGGTGCGACCTGACAAAGGTGGTTTAAGCGTCATACAGAGAGAAAGACAGAGAGAGATAGAAAGAGAGGGAGTGGTAGAGTAATATAGAGAGGTATTTTAATTTCCTCTACTTCATTTTCATCTCTTTCTATCTCTGGTTCCTTTTAGTTTTCACTCTTTCTTGTTTTTTTTCCTCATTTTCCTTCCTAATTCATTAATTTAATTGTATCTCTTTGTTTTCCACTCCTCTCACTGTATATTTTTTTTATTTTCTCTTGATGGATTGTTGGAGCCTTACACCTAATTGCAGAGTATTACTTAACACAGAGACAAAGAGGGAACTGTGGCAAATATTGTGTCACTATTACATATTTGAACACAAAAGAAACTAGAAAATGTTTTCTGGAGGAGTTGTCATGGAAGTTTAAATGTTATATTGACTTTTATTTTATCTTCTATCACTATCAATCCATTTTCCCCCCAAAATCTTAAAATTATGGATTTGTGGAAAATCAATGAACTGAAACCGTGTGTTTTATCTCTGTTGTGTTACAGTTTAACAAAGTGGATGTTGTTATAAACAAGGTTAAAAAGATTTGATCTGATCTCGTTTTCGCATTAGCTTTGAACAAAGACGAGATTAGACAATTATTGATCATGCCCCTTATACTTTCCAGCTTATTAAAATGTACAGCTGGCACATGACTGGACCACCGACTGGTCAAGTTACACCTGCCTTCTAGACCACCACAGCATTTCAAAAGGTTAGCGTAGCCAGCTGCTTAACGAAGGTAACAAAGTTCATCATGTAAACAAAAGAAGCCCTGAACACAAGTTCACGTTAATTGACAAGAAACCGGATCCGCTCAAGCTGGGATTACCGTCGCAGGAACTGATTGGTCAGCAGCTACGGCCCAACGCCGGAAAAAGTGGCACCTGTTAAAATCTCCTTTTTTAAAAATGGCCATGGAGTTATTCGAGGAACGTCGCTGTATAAAATTGCTACATGGGTCATTAACAGGAGGTCTGTTTATTTGGGAAGGTGATTAGAGCTTGGCCTGTAGACCACAAAATGCCATACACACACATGCAGACATGTGTCGCACAGGAAGCTCTGGACTGTGTATTAAACACGGTCGTAAATGTACACGGAACGATCTCGGATCTGGCCTTTTTATGAGGTATAAGGAAAAACAAAGTCTTTTCGCGGATAATTGTATTTCCTAATAACGAAAAGTTCCCTAAACCTGATATACTGTTAAACGACAGAAGAAAAGGTCCACGCTGCCGGACTTTGTGGGTGGCGGCTGGGCTGGAGGTGGAGGAAAACTACTGGGAATATTTTGGAAAAACTGTGGATGTAGAGAGATTAGTCTTGCTTGGTGAAACTTCCTTACAAGCGGCTTAAAGTTGGAGAAATAAAGGTTAAAATCACTTTGCTGGATCATACAATCACAATATATATATTTTTTTATTTTGTTTAGAATGATGGTTAAAAATGTATTGAATAATTTTTTTTTTTAATTTGTTAGTTATTTTCAATCATAACCTATACATATTTTGGTACATTTTAGTCGCAAATGTAACAAAAATAAATAGCTTTGAGGTAAAAAAAAAATTCTGATTAATATAATTCAAATGATTACCGTTTTTATTTTAAATTACAATCTAACATTTAGATTTTAAATACAGTACATTTCAGATTACACACAGACACACCCAAACACTCACGCTACAGAAAGAGCGAGTCTGTGTATGAGTGTAAAAAAAAGAAAGAGATGGATGGATGTTGATCTAATGGATAAACAGACAAAGAGAAAGTATGTGTAAGAGTGAGTGTGTGTGTTTGTGTTAGAGATGGAAAGAGCAAGATAGGGTGAAGGTGACAGAGAGCGAGAGAGAGAGAGAGAGAGAGAGAGAGAGAGAGAGAGAGAGAGAGAGAAGGAGGGAGAGCAAGGAAGGGAGGGAGAAAGAGGGAGGGTGGGCAGACAGACAATTAAAAAAGTGAGAGAAAGAGGGTGATAGTGAGAGAAAGGCAAACAGACAGACAGAAAGAGAGAGAGAGAGAGAGAGAGAGAGAGAGAGAGAGAATAGCAAATGATGTTTTTGTAAAACATTGATGCCAACTACTGAAAATCTACATCTTCTTGTTGTTTCAGTGTTAAACAGAAAAGGCGGAGCTTCGCTGGGAACAAAGGCTTTGATATCAAGATGTCTCCTCATTAGCAGCAGCAGAATGTGAGTCTGGCACACAAACTGCTTTGCAGCGTTGGACTCAAACTACAGCAGAGATTAAAGCCGCCTCGCTACAAAGCTGCCATTTTCTTTGCATAGGCATGTAACGTCATGCTGCTTTTACTGAGACACACCTCACAACCAAGCAAGTTGTTCAGAAATGTGAACATAACGTGTAGCGGTGTCACTCCAGTTTTATTTAGTTAGTACTTTTTTAAATGTCAATGTGATTTATGGGAACGGGAATCACCTCGAGTGGCATAATAGACGGATGGATAGGCAGATGGATGGATGGATGGATGGATGGATGGACATAAATAAAGAGAGAGAAATGGAAGGATGAATGGAAGGATGGAGAGAGAGAGAGAGAAAGAGAGAGAGAAGGAGGAAGAAAGTTTTATGAATTAATGCATTGTTTGATCTAATGCTTGTTTTATTAACAGACACAGTTGGATTTATTGATAAACTCTTTGAATGTTTAACCACCAAAAATTATTTGGGAAATCCGCCTGCTAAAGAGGAAAATAAAGCCCCANGAAGGATAGAGAGCGAGAGAGAAAGAGAGAGAGAGAGAGAGAGAGAGAGAGAGAGAGGAGAAAGAGAAGTTTAAACATGACTTGAAGGATGAACAGTCAATCTGATGGATAGACAAACAGGCAGATAGAAGGTTAAACTGAAGAGAGATGGAAGAATGAACGACAGGATTGAGAGGGAGAGAGAAAAAATGAAAGAGAGAGGTTTATGGATGGATGGATGGATGGATGAATGGATGAAAGAATGGATGGTCAGGCAGATTGATAGAAAGACGTCCAGAGAGACAGGCAGAGGAAGAGAGAGAGATGGGAGGATGAACAGAAGGACAGGGAGAGAAGAAGTCAGAGGTTTATGGATAAATGGCCAGGTGGGAAAGAAAGTAAAAGAAAGATAAAGAATGGAAGGGTGGACAGGCAGACAGACAGATTCATGGGTCTTTCTCGTTCTCTTCGGCTTTAAAGGGTAAAAGACCATGAGGTGAGACCACTCTTCACCTCCGACAAGCCCCCGGCCGTACAGAAATCTTTCAGCACCACGCGGGTCAAATAGGTGGAGCGCGAATAACTCCCACAATACAGGACGGCTTTGTATGGTAATCGAGTCCGTATGCCAGAGCATAAGGCCCGCAGAACGTGCTCGCAGAGCCAGGCTCTAATCCAGAAGGTGGCAGATACCCAAAGCCCACCAGCAATACTTGAGGGGGCTTCAGGAGACCTCGGCAGAATGGGCTAGACACTGTGTCCGTGGAAAGGTCTTGCTCTGGGAGCGATTTATAGACGCTGTGGGATCACCGGTGGCCTACTAAATGCTGGATTTCAGGGTCAGATGTTGATGATGAAGAAACGTGTGGAGTGATGAGGCCGGACAGGCATCATGGAGTGTCTGAGGAAGTGGGTGGCGGGGTTTGGCAGTGTGTGGCTGCTTGTAAAATATGCTGCCACGTTGTCGACAGAGCGTTCCGGACGGCCTGACAAAATGATGTAGTTTTGAATTCCCGCGAATGGCTAGAGTTATTCTCCCCGTCACGTAGAGGACTAACGCATAATTCAAGAGCTCTAAAAGCATCAGTGGTGTCGCAGGATGATTGGGCCGGGGGAAGGTGGGAAACTCTTTTGCTGTACCGTCTGTGCAAACACACACACACACACACATACACACACTACGCCAAAGCAGCGAGATTGTCCTTGGCTGCTCTCTAATTCGTGTTTGTTTCAAGGCCAGTCGCTCCAATCAATCTTGCTGCCTATTTAGCAGCTTGTTTAAACGGGTCGGTGTTGCTTGGGTGAAAAGCTTAATTATTTACTTGAATGTGCCTCACAAGGGAACCTCAAAATGGTAATTGCAGGCCGTGCTTAGTCGTCGCTCTTCATCTTTTACACCACCCTCCTTGTTTTGGGATCAGGCTTGATGTGATTGGCTGGATTTGCTCACGTGATGCGTCCACACTTAATCATTAAACAAATCAAATTTAGGCTCATATAACATATTTTAGAAATTATTTCTAAACTAATGCTTTGTATAACATCATTATAAAAATTGATGTACCTCATCACATAGTCTGTGGGTATTTAAGATCAAATTTAGGATCCAGAAATGTAGAGAAACAGAAAATTGACCATGTTGTATTTTTCAGACTATAAGGTACATTTGAATTTAGTAAAGTACCTTAAAATCTCACGCACTCTGCCTTATAATCCAGAAAAATACAATATGTGCTCTATGTGTGAAAAAAGATTGGTGATGAGACAATAATTGCTGGCCTTTTAATACAAAAATTATAAATTAAAAAAAAAAAAACAAAACCACAAAAAAGTTAATAAAATAGCACTGACTGTAAAACTGTGACTTTATCATATTTATTTAGAGTATCACAAAGAATAAATATTGTAAAGTGTATTTTAGTAATAGCCATATTTAGGTGTTGGAAAGCTGCTGTGTGCGCTGAACTTCTACTTTAAAAAATGGCTTTGTTACCAACTTGTGCAGATTGCTTAGTATGATAATTTAAGATTAGTTTTAACACTTTAATTTCTGTGATGTTTATTCATGACTTGTGTTAAGAAATACCTGCCTTTTGTTCTGAGAGTCAAATGCAATTGTCCAAAGAGCCACATCTGGCTCGCGGGCCACATGTTCCCAACCGATTATTTAAGGCAATGTAGCTGCAATAAAACACTTGATAAAATCTATTAAAAATCAAACTGGATTTTTTCGCTGTTAAGGAGGCTAGATGGTGCGCAGCCAACACTTGCAAGAAACACCTGATTTAAAAGCCATTACGCCTGTTGCGATGCACATCGAATGTCAAATGAATCGTGCTGCACTTCGGTTAGATGACTCGACTGATTTCTCTGGAACTTTTACATGGAATTGTTGAGGAAAACAAACATTTAGTTTGCTTAGCCGAACTGATGGCTAAGCATTGACAGATGCGATGTAAAAAAAGTGAACGGCAAACGTCTCGAGTCTGGGTTATGGATCAAGTTGACGGC
This sequence comes from Paedocypris carbunculus, assembly GCA_028128575.1. Taxonomy (NCBI): domain Eukaryota; kingdom Metazoa; phylum Chordata; class Actinopteri; order Cypriniformes; genus Paedocypris; species Paedocypris carbunculus. The sequence goes on from SOMO01000505.1 coordinate 58,015, forward strand.
TTTCCAAACATCACCACGCACCGACTTGATAAAAATTCTAATTACAGCGTCCCACTCCGTGTCCACAGGCCATAAGTCTGAGCACCGATGATTAAAAATGTATAGAGCGCACATGCATGACCAGAAAGGAATCCAATTTGTCAAGAATATGTGATCGGTAGAATTGCGAAACATGCTGGTAACTCGCTTTGAGCTGAGTGTTTGAGGTTCAATATGTCTCCGGAGATTCCGAGCATGGATGCCCTGGACACGGGATGAATCCTCTAGTGACACTGACTCATGAGCATCGATATTACTGTTCTGACATAATCCACATTATCAACGCACACCGGAGATAGTCAAGCACGGACGAGTACAAAAGTCACACATGGGAGAGTTTTTCAGCTTGACCAATGAGCAAAACCTTCAAGTCTGGTTCTCTTTCCCTACAGCTTTATCTTTGTTAAGACAAAACTGCTGTTTTACTGTGTTGTTAGGTTTGCTGCACTCTTCGTAACCCTTGCAGGATGCAGATAAAGCATCCCAGACCTTCCCCGCATCTGCAATGAAAGAGCAAACCTGACACCCTTTATAGCCGTCCACATAAACCCTCTCTTTGCCCACGTCGTTACGTTAACCAGTAAATTCCGCGTGGTCATTAACCTGACAAAACAACGTTTTACTGTCCGTTTTACGGGATTAAAAACCCTTTAAACAATCGGTAAATTTTCAAACGTCTTGTAATTCAATAAGCTTGCCATAACCGTCACAAAGACAAACTGTTAAAAATGAGCTTAAATGATGCGAAAAGTAAACTCAATGGTAAATAAAACGATTAAGGCAGTGTTTCACTAATTGTAGCTTTTCTGCAGACAAATGTAAACATGTCGTTTTATAGGAAGTCAGGAATATATTAAAAGGAGACCAATGCTTCTTATTATACAATGTGGTAATTACTGTTAGAAAAGCGGTATTAGCTAATTATAATGTAGCAGTTGTTTTGCTGCCACTAAGCGACAATGAATTACCGTAATTTATGGACTATGAAGTGCACTAGATTATAATAGGCACTGATAATAACACCTCTTTCCTAATCTTTTATCGCATAAGTCACTACATTATATGCTTGATTTTAAAACATTTTTTTTTTTAAATATTTTTTTTACATTTTTAGTGCACCTTTTAATACAATAAATACGGCATGTATAAAAAAAAAACGTAGGTTAAATTGCACCGCATTATAAGGCGGAATATAAATAACATTTTATTTCTTGATTTTTAGAGGCACAATCAATTTTTACAATTTTCTTTAAGATTTTAAACGCCCCTTATAATATGAAAAATTGGTTCTGCAGGGGAAAAAACGTGTGCAGTCAAGGAAGTACAAAAAAATAGAAAGTGAAAGGTACACTTTAGGATCGGTCTTGGCTCAACAAATGGCAACCGTCTAAAAAAACAACTACGCTTATTACACATAGCGTCGCACAGTAAAGCACTTTCACTGTTTAACGTACCGCAGTGAGCATAACCAACCACCGCAAGTGCTGTGGTCCGGCGAAAAAGGTTTGTTTGTTTTCTGACTAAACATCTTACAGGCTTTCTTTTATTCCAGCCACATGCATGAAGGGCCATGTTCAGAAAACGGCACCCCATTATTCAAAAGCTGTTTAAAAACCACCATAAATTTTTCAGAGTATGCCACTGTGGACGAGCAGTAAGTCAGAACTAAGCTGGCACCCACCAAATAAGCACATTTCGCTATTAAACTACAGCAGCCTGCCAAGTCAGGCAATGATTATTTCAAACATCCAAAACAGCGTCTTGGATCTGTTTTCAGTTAAAGGGATTCGCATCACTCGCGACGAAGCAGGGGGAGAAAAAAAAAAACCAAGACATCAAAGAAACAATAAATCCGAGTCTGGAGACATAAATCTGGAGCATCCTGCCAGCATATGTTCAGTTTACCCGGATAGCGTAGCTAGCATTAACACCTAGAGTAATTAACACATTGGCACTACACGTTGGCGAAAGCATGATGAGAGGCAATTTACCGCAACAGCTTTTACAACCGATAAAGAAAAATTAAAGCAGTGACCCGCTGCGTTGGATCACACCCTGAAATTACCCCCCCGAGTAATCCATAACCATCTCCCAAGTGCAAATTATTCAATCTGCTACAGTACGGAACGAGCTTCTGACACTCAATATGTTCATAACGTCCGCGTCATTTCAACAAAAACCCATCCGGATCGTTTTTTATTACCCGTTGCTGCCATTTTGAACTTCTCCTTGCTAATGACAATATTTCTGTGTGGTACTAAGCGATACGTTCTGGTGGAGGTATCTTTTCGAATCAATACGTGCGCCACGAGCCGTGTGCACAATGCCACTGAAAACGTCTTTTCAAGGTCCTGATCCAAATAGATGATCTCTCTTCAGTCAATGGACCTTGCCTGCCAAAAATAGACCTTTCATTGATGTTCGCCAGCATGTAGACCAGGGTTTCAGGGATGAATCAATGGAAAGTGTCTCCTTTATTCGTAGAGATGTATAATAATTAACGAAGGAAACCGTTGTCAAAAAAAAACTGAAAATAAAAAATGCAAGACGCACTCACAGGAGACGCAAGTTTGAGTTTGAAAAATGCTTTCCACGTGGAGTTGGCATGATCTCTGTGGTTTCGTGGCTTTCCTCTAGGACTCCAATTTCCTCTCACTGTCCAAAAACATGTTCAGGTGAATTGGAATCTGAAATCGCTCATAGATATAAGAGAGAGAATGTGTGTCTGGCACTGTGATTGGTCGGCCACCAAACAGGGTGTGTCCTGCTTTCAGGCCCACTTTTTGGGGTCTGCTCCAGCTCCTTGTGATCCAGAAATGAAAAAGTGATTCAGAAAATGGATGTATTTCAAGATGGATGGATAGGTAGGTGGGTGGGTGGATGGATAGATAGATGGATAGATGGATGGAAATCACAGATGGATGGAAGGTTGGATGGATGGATGGTCGGATGGATGGTTGGTTTGTTGAATGGATGAACGGATGGATGGATGGATGGATGGATGGAAGGATAGATGTGTTCAAAAGAATGTCAAAATTCAGGGATTGTCTGGTCCAGTAAAGAGTGATTGGCCCAGTAAAGAGTCTGAAACAGAACAGGGAGGATAAATGGATGAATGAATGGATGGATGGACGGAAGGATGGATGGATGAATGAATGGATGGATGGATGGATATCTCAAATGCATGTATGTGTTCAAAAGAATGCCAAAATTCAGTACGTGTCTGGATTCAGGGCCAGTAAAGAGTCTGGAACAGAACAGGGTCGAACACAGCAGCAGATAAGAACAAGGCCCAAAACTATTTATCTCGAGGGCTGACAGAAACGCTGCCATTAAGCTGTTATTCAGACCCCAGGCTGATGTTTTTATCTTTTCCAGAGTTTTATGGGGTGGACCATGTCTGTAGTCGCGCCATCATGTTCCCTGACCCGGAGAGAAATGCAGTGTTGCTCTTCACACCCGTGACCACATAGACAGGAACCCCCCAATAGCAGGCTTGTGTTTTAGAAGCAGAACAAGACGAAGGGGGAAAAAAACAACAAATGGAAAGGAAAGGACCATCTTGCTGCAGTTTTCAGACCCATGAGTTAGCCTGTCTTCACCAGATAAATTATGACTCCCTGTGCTCCTCTGGGAACGATGAAGAAAAGCCTGTAGGGCAGCCTGGGCTGTGCATTCCATGCATCTACTGAACGACTACTATGCATCATCTATGATGTTGTACAACCCTGACATCAATAGCCAAGCCTGAGGAGAGTTTTCAAAAACGTGGGCCATCATTTCAAGTGACATGTTATGCCACTTTGGAAAGAAACTAGCTTTAACGTAGCCTCAAGAAGACTGACGTGCAACTGCTCTCGGTGGATTGAACTCCAACACCAACTCGCCGTTTGCGGAGTCTGGGTGAGAAAAAAGACCCGTGCAGGACTTCTGGGATGGTTCGGGTGCAGCTGCAGAGAGGAAGAAGCAATGGAGCAAGCAAATTTGTCAGGAAATTTCCTTCGATTCGAGACCCGATTTATAAACTCCGGACAGACGGAATTACAAACAGCTGAGGAAGACTCCAGTCTCCCGAGTGAAATCCGAACTCTGCGAAAGCACTGCAATTTGACGGAAGCGTCGTCCAAGACAAACCACGTTTGTGTTTTTTTTTAATTACTTTGGACTCGCAACCTATTGAAATGGGGACCGAAAAAAGACGAGATGAAGGGAACGTCTTCTGATCTCTAAATCCCAGACAGTTAAAAGACCATCATACATCCAATCAGTCGTAAAACCGATGAGCCTCGTTGCTTATTTAACGGCATGAATTCGAAAAGTATGTCCTTGCGCAGACATCACCATAATTCAGGCTCTACGCTGGACGTCTGTGTGGGCTGAAGCGGTCCTGCTGCTTCCGTGATGAAGGGGTCACTCAAGTGCACTCGGAATCCGCTTCTTCTTAGCCGACCGATTTGTTTGCAGCACTCCACCAACTCCAGAAGAGTTTTGCCCAACTGCTCTTTCAAAAGGCCAAAATACGTCCAGCGGCCTTGAAAGTGGTATAATATTCCCGCTTGACAGAAAGCCGAGGAAACAAAACAGAGACTAAAAATACCAGAGCGATCACCAGGAGGGCCCGAGTTAAGTTTCGTTGAGCGAAAACAGGCGCGAGCTTGTCCGTCAAGTCACTCTGTCACCTAAAATTATCCAATAAAAGAGTTAGCAAAGTGCAGATGTACCTCACCACAATAAAACACACTTAAACGTTTGTTTAAGATCTGTGTAATGCGCAGACAGTCGGTTTGTTTAAAGTCTGGAGTCTACGGTCTTTTTGTTCTGTCACTTCAACGGCCCCTCGTCCACATTCCTCGCTGTTTGCTCTCGGTCGATTACAGTCACTTTAGGTGATTTAAGAGGTTTGGTTTGTTTATCTCCAAAGAGGCAAAAAAAAAAACTTGTTTGCAGTCTCCATCACAACTTGAGCATCATCCATTCAGCTCTTCAGACGTTCGGCATAGCTTTCTCACTCAGTTGGGCATTATCTCCTACCGTTGAAACCTGGGAGATTGAGGACCACTGCACACACCATCGATCATAGAAGAGATAAGAACGCGTGCTAAATAACAGCGCTTAAACAATGGAATGGCATGTGTGTTTATTGTGCCGTTTTTTACAACCTCTTCGTCTAATGAAAGCAAGACTGTCGTAAAAGTGTCAGTGAACACTGGCAATAAAAAAAAGTGAACGGCGACGTCGAACAAAACGACCAGCGTTGTTTTGAAGGCCAGGTACTTTATCACAACCAAGAGTTTGCTGTCGCAGATGCCTTTCCAGAACCGGTTTTTCGACATTCCAAAAACATTTTTTAAAACCGGGCTGATTGTCTAATTATATGTTTGATTAAAAACGTACAGTATATAATGTAGCTAAACAGGTTCTGAAAAGGTTTCTCGGGCTTCAGATTGGCTGTTTAGTTGTCGCAAATTTTGGTAATATTGTATAAAATGCAAATTCTATAAAATCCTACATTTCTGTCAAAAAGTCTGTCCACTTTATAATCTGGTGGCTTATTGTTGAACTTTGGTTGAGTTTATTGACATATTTTATGTAACACACAGTGTTTAAGAATCTGTCAAAATATTTCTGTACGACTTTCGTGACCTAAAAATATTAAGAGACAGACATTAAATTTGACGGTTTTTCTTAGAAGTTTGGTAGAAATGTGTACTTTGTATATAATCCTTATCTAATCCTTATCTCTAAACCTTAAATAGTTTAAAAAATGCAGAATGTATTGGGTTCTCACTTGCATTAAGGCCATACGATAAGTCTGATGTGTCAAATGGGACCGCTAATGTATGAATATACAAAATAAAAGCCAGAGTGTGATGAGTGAATAGACTTATGTAACCAACTATGCAACAACATAAACCTCCAACAAAAGCCCTTTAACCCGGCTTTTCAACACTATAGCTGTGAAGCAAACCTAGTCGAAATGGCTCTTCTATCTTCAGAAACATTTCCACGTTGGAACACACAGCTCACGCAAGGGTCGGAACTCCACGTTCTCCGCGTTTCTAAAGCACACATGCCTCTGCAGCCTTAAGAAAGTCTTCATTCATGGGGAGACGAAGACAGGATGCCAGAAAAGAAAAGAGGCCTGTGCGTGTACCAACACGGGAATGCAAAGGTCATTCCAATTCCACGCTGGCGGATTTCTGGGTTATGTTTCTCTTTTGTTTTCCCCGCGACAAATAGCAGCCCATCAACAGGTGCTTAGAAAATGAACCGGGAGAATGGTGGGGCTTTTATCGGCCTACTTGTACAAACACACGCAACACTGTACACAGCTCGGAACAAAGCCGGGCTGTGATTTATGCCCTCCGCTGGCAATAATGAAGCTCCAAACCAAGAGAAAAGAAAACAAGGGTCGAAAGCAGCCAGTATGACTAAGCGATTCAGCTTGTGCGCATCATGCCCAGGTGCACGGTCAGGAAAAAAGAAGGATGGAGGGGAAAGCGGAGCGAGACGGGGGCACAGGCTTTGATTCACTAGCCAGACTGGTCTGGTCAGTGGCCTGGGAAAAGCTGGGGATTGGCATGCAAATCAGTTGTGTGGACACGCAGGGTTGAGAGGGACTTTTAGGAGGCCGACATTTACCAGCGTTCATCTCCCATTAATATCACATGCTGTTAATGAGGAGCTGGGGGGGGCGGCGGAACAGGTGTCGGCGGAGCCACAGAATGGGAATAAAGAGGGCAAAGGCAGTGATCCGCGAGGAATGCATGTGTGTGCCGGGACGGGCGAGGTGGGGGCGGTGGAGAACTCTGCCGAGTGGGGGG
>SOMO01000505.1:74660-87030 GCA_028128575.1 Paedocypris carbunculus
AAAACAACATTAAATATGAAACTGACATTTCACTGACACCTAAAGCAAACAGAACTTGGTTGCTTCCGATACCATTTCTATTTTTAGACAGTATGGCAGCAGTAACTGTGTGAAGCTTTGGATCTACTACAGGCCTTTAGGCTGGAGAATCCCCTGGATAATGCAATTACTGCCAAGGAAAGAATCTCTGTGAATGAGAATTTTCACTTGTGTCTCTACTTGGTAGCGAAGCAGAAAAACCTCTTCAATGCTGAGATGACCTTTCAATTAGCTGCGTTTCTCGAGATTACTACTATTGATAACTAAAGCTATAAAGTCATTTTGAAGAGAACGTCAAGCGAGACTTGCTTTGATCCGTGACATTCCTCAAATTAGCACACATTTGAAGTTCTCTTTGTTTTAAAGTGAGTTCTGCTAAATAAAGAACGTTTAGCTTGGGCTAGTTTTTGCGTAGTTTAGGCCAAGCAAAGTTCAATCGCTGTCGATTAGCCCGACTGTGTCTTTCATTGCAACGAACTACTGCGGGTCACTTTTTGAAGTAATACATTTAACGTCAGCACTGACCACAAATCGATTCGTGTTGGCTTTCCTCAGTTTAGAAACCAGCCCACTGCCATGTCAATAATCCTGCAAATTACAGGCTAATCCTCCTACAGCTGCTGTTCACATCATTTGATGGACTCACATATAGATCGGGTCAACTCGTGAACAAAATGGGTTCTCTGAAAAACAGACATCCAAAATATCCTAATCGTTTGTGTCACAGGCTATTTTATCACATTTTCCTAGTGTGTGATCAAGTTAAACGACAGTAAACGTTGAACTGCTTGTGTTCATTTTGTGTTTGTGTAGGTTGTGTATTTTATCTCTGGATCAATCATTGACCACCATAAAACCCAACTTGTCAGATCTCAAAAAAAGATTTTAAAAATACAGCTGTGCTGAAGTTGAATTGAGCCAATACGAATATACAGTGGATTCCAGAAAATTGGGACGTTGGATAATCTGGCAATCAAAGCATAGTTTTGATTATGCCCCTAGTGGCCATATTGACTCACTCACTCATTTTCTGTTTTTTCTTTTTTAAAAGTCTTAGAAGAGTTGAGATTTGCAATTACATTACACCACAATCACCATTTCAACATCCTCAAAAAGACAAAAATAGTCCTGCCACCTAGTGTCAGGAAGCGGATTTGCAGTCGTAGACCAACAAGCCTTGAAAAACACAAAAATCATGCGCCAACAGGCCTTGACTCAAGCCAAAGGTTGTATTTAATTCAAATCATTAGATTCATACCTAAACACAGTCTTTTTAGTCATTTTACAGCATTTTAATAATCTTACAAAACACAGTGATTAACATCTAACAACTATGATTAGCTAATTCACTCATTAAAATTGCAAAACAAAGGACCGTCTCCACGCATGGAAAGGTCACAAACTACACAAATCCTGTCCGTTCATGTCTGATCACCTTCCTATAACTCAATTTGCACGACCTGCCCTGACACCCACAGTCTGTTGGTAATGAGAAGCAGGGCACGACGGCATCATAAGAAAACCAATCTGGCGGAGTACGTCCTCTTTCCCGCCATGTTCTTTCTATAAAAGCTAAAAGTGGGAGGTATTCCACAGGCCAGCGCCACCAATCAGTGCTAAAGTGAGGTCAAGGTGTCACTTCCCCTCCCATTCCTCATTGGCGAGTGTTTATGTCACAGCTTTGAATGTAATACTGCAGGGACGGGATGTTTAATTGGGTTTGACTGAATGTGAGTATTATGTATCTGTCTTTAAATCACGGGTGATTAGGCGTTCGTTTGATGTGTGAGCATACGGTTTCAATTCCAACCTAAAAGTCCTTGACTAACCTAAACGTCTACCTTTCTGTGGAAAAACAGGACAGTCGTGGTGTGATTTTCCAGATAAAAGAGTTTCAAAAGAAGTGACTGAAGGAGACGGGGTTAATCGAGGCTGGTAGTTTGGGGAATACGCATCATTTTAAGAACGGCTGAATGATCTTTTGCTTCTCAGCTTTGAAGAATAAGAACAAAAGGTGTTCGAATTCAGCTTACGGGATATTTAGGGCAAGTTTAAGGGTTTGGAAAAGTGTGCATGTAGTAAAACTATTTGCTTGAATGTACAGCCCTACAATTGAGCCAAATTATGCTCTTAACGTAAAGCTTAGCCTTAAACACACATGGGTGACGCAAAATTGTGTAATAAAAACGATTTCACTTACATCGAGTCCAATTATAGTAGGGTAAAAGAACCGTGATGGAGATACTGAGCCGCAGCATCATTTCTCTCTCCATTCCACTCTATCTGGATTTCACTGCACGTTGAGTGTTGAAAGATCACGTGCTGAAGTGATAAGTCCGTTTTGACAAGAATAGTACGTCTAAAGCTAAATTACTCCCATCAATGTGTTTGCAGAATGCGTGCTAACTGCTAAGCCAACACTGTGCTGGATCGCCATTAATCACTGTCAAGCTCCACAAACCAAACCCAACCGCAAAATCCAACAGAGATGCGATTCCTAGGCTAGAACCAACAGCTTTTTCTCTTCCAGCAGACTGACAGCGCTGACACCCTCGGAGGCGAGTGCAGAGCAGATGGACCACGTTGTCTGTGTGCAGATGAGCCACGGCAAGACATCAGAGAGTGAGTGAGCTAGTCAAGCAGAGAGTCCAATCTCCCAGGCAGGAAGAAATCCAGCTGCAACCCGACTCACACAGACCAAGAATGTCCAATCCATTTTGCTTGTGGAATAGTCCCTGTCTAAAACAGCTGAAAAGCAAATTAAAAGCTTGCGTTCCTTCCAGAGAGTGTCTTAACACACAACGTGTGTCTGTAAAACGTAGTGAGATTAGAACTGCACAAGATGCTGAAGAATTAACGTAGTCTTGAAGTCTTCATTAGAATCCAGACATGATTAACTTAGGATCCTTTGGCAACCCTGACCCCTGATTTGGGGGATAGATTGATTTGGATTGTCTATCCATCCATCCATCCATCCATCCTTTTATATGTCGCCTGCATGCAACTAATGTAAGTCTGGTCATTATATAGAGAATTACGACGCTGCGATTTTGTTTAAACCGCATCATCATTACCTGGTCGCCATCAGCTAATGAGTTGATGTAAATGACAACAGGAAATGCATTGAAACTTTAACCCGCTATTTATTTCCGAAGGGAAAGGAAGCTCCTATCATTGACATTTTGCAGTGATTTAGCTCAAGTGTCGTCCGTTAACAGAACGTTTTAAGTAACACTAGATAACTTCTAGAAACATTGTCTGGGATTTGTTTCTCAAACTTTTGATTCAGCTTCCCACGCAGAGTAATTCGGATTCGTCTTTTTCACTGAACAAAGATCGTAAGCACGAGTAGCTCTTGGTTGTATCCTCATCGTCTTGGCATGTGATTTGAACAATGAAGATTCATTTCGGGACATTTCCAGCTGGTTAGTAGGTGGTCAAATTTACCGGAACCGACTGTGCTGTATATTTTGTACACATTCATCAGACCCGTTAAAATCAACATATGCCAGACATGATTAACTTAGGATCCTTCAGCCACCATGACCCCTGATTTGGCCCTCAAACCCAATGTGAGAAAATTAAGAACGTATGACTGTGGCTGAACCGCATTTGAGGACAAGAAATGCATAATAAATTTAATATATTCTCGGTCATTTTTAATTTAAACTTGTCCCACTCTGTGATTGGTTGGCCACCATTCCAGGATGTGTGTCACGCCTTCAGACCCAGAGTTGCTGGGATTGGCTCAAGCTCCCCGTGACCCCGGGAATGGGTGAAAAAGGTTCCAAAAGTGGAAGGCTCGATTTTTCGGTAACATAGAGTTTACGAACATTCAGGCTCCTTTAAACTATAGATTTGCGGAATTCACACCATCCTGAGAAGAATCCATACGGTGGACTTGCTTCCATTTTTGCCAATATTTCAGACACTTCTTATAAATAGCTCGCAAAGCCTCACGTTCTTCCCTCTCAATCAATGCGAAAACAGATCATCGAAACAACAGGGCTGACATTTATAAGCCTTGTAGGCTAGTATGCCAGAACACTGTAGCTGGATTCAATCCAGAAAAAACATTACGAGCGCTTCAGGCAAAGTGTCAAGCAAGTATAGCTGTGTGTTTCGACTGAGCTCACTTCTTAGTATCCCTTCCATGTTTCCCTTCAAAGTACTTTGGTGCCAGCAGGGGTGCCAAGATCCAGAGTGAGTTGTCGGAGTCAAAAAGGCGCGAAACTCTGCAACGTGGGTAATTACATCCCCTGGAGTTGGATTTACGAATACCGCTCAATGAAGATCAAGTGCAGATGTTCTGATTTTAAGGTGTGAGAAAGAATAACCCAAGCCGTGCCCACCTTGAGTGAGAAGTTATTCATTTACACAAATACGATGGTCCATTGTGAATTAAGAAATAACACATCTGGTTCCAGTTGGCTTGGTTTGCCTAGAGCACAGGTCGGCCAAATCTACGGAGAGTCCACTTGATTGCCATACAGAATGGAAAGGCTTGGAGAATGGAGGATGCTGTGGTACCCGAGTCTTAATTAAAAGCCCTGAAATGATTTCCCTGCACACAGTTAATGCCTCAAACACACTTGATCAGTGTAATGCACTGCCCTGCTCCAGAATGGCAAGACAGGCCTGAGTAATGAGCATATTAAATGGACTGCTGACTGAGAAAGCAGCTTTGTTCGCCCGTGCAGAGCTCATCGCTTTCCAACAAAAATATTCGATCGCTGTCCGCGACGAGTCCATTCAATTCAACCGACAGAAAAATACATTCAATACGTCTCCATGTAAAAAAAACGATGTGGAAAAAGAAATGCAATGCATTTAATTCGCTGCTCCTACTATAAACTAAAGATGTGTGAAAAAACGAAAGCACCGAGTATAAAAATAAGACATACGTTATTTGCGATTCGTTAATATACTTATTTTAGGTGCAATGTGTAATTAGTACAGTCGCTGTATTACTGTGTGATTACATGACACTTAATTAAATTAGTGCGATTGTGAAAATGGTCATTAAATGGTACAATATCTCGGGCAGGGAAAGACTTATTATATTCATAATTTATTATAGGATTAAATTGCTGAAAAATGAGCTTAAGATATAAACACCAAAAAAACCATAAAGATGATATTTAATTTAAGTTCAGTTTAAAACAGCTTTAATGCGTTTGCAGGAGATTTAGTTTGTTTGAGAAATGCAAATTATGATTTTATAGGTGCGTAATTTCAGTCTATTTTGTATCACCTCTAAAAATTCCAAAAAAACATTTTCCAAGTGTGTGCGCAACTACCGCAAACACCCACGAATCAAGCGTATTTCATTTCAAATTAAAAGTCTAGAAAATGGATACCCTTCATGTTCTAAAACGGGCAAATGTGTGCGGCGCAAAAGATACACAGGAATATGTACAGAGATCACCTGAGCAAACACTGGCGTTACCTCACCTGAGCAAATTCACGGTAAAGCCGCGTCAGCGCCGCACAACAATACACGCCACACAACTCACCGAAGGCTTGTCATCGAGGTCTTAAGCGAGGAATTCACTCCAAAATATTTTCGAAAGCTTAACAAAATGGAGTGAAGAGTGTGCAAGAAAGACAAACGTAAAAGCCTTAAATGCTAAAACAAATGGGTGGTGAACTGCTATCAAGCTTTTGGTCTTTTTCCAAAAGGCATTAGCTTTGAGTTGTAAAATGCTTACCGTCTCGCTGAATTATTACTGGAAAGCTTTTAGCACAGCTCTCAAAAGAAACCGCTGCCACACATGAAGACAATCACTTAATTTTTTTTTTAATTCAGGTTGCTTTTTGTCAATCAAGAACAATTGAGTTTTTATTTAACTGCATTTTAATCCATTTTATTATTGTTTCCCTGAACAGATCTGAGCGCCATTTGTTCCTGGTTGAGGAATAATCGAACGATAAGATAATTTCACCGAACTTCTGTGGAATAATATATTGCTATATAATCACAGTTTGTGCCTTCCTTTCCAATTCCAAAAGAGAGAAAGACACAAATCCAGCTAATTTGTTGGTTCCCATCTTCCTTCCTTTCAGAGACACCAAGTCTATAACAGAAACCAAATGCCGTCCACATCGGCCAAAGACACCCGGGCGAAAACAAACCCATCAATTACTTTTTCCAATAGTATTCGCGAAACCAGCATTATAAATCCATCACGGTGCGGTTGAAAAGAAAAATGGCGTTTATTGAAAAGAAAAGCACTACGGCAAAAGCAACTCAAAAACGGCAAAGAAGAATCCCAACTGTTTCTAAAGCTCAGCTCTCACTTACAAGCATCATTCTGACAACTGCTCATAGTCAGGGTTAGGCATCCGAACAAACCACTAACCACAGGTATTAAACTTTAGCGTGCAATATGCCCCATACTATTCCTGCTTCAGACATAAACGACAAATCATGTGGTTTGTCAAGGTGTGCTTTCACTTTTCCAATTGGCCAGAATGATTTTTTGACTGGCTGTCAAAGAATATCAAGGCACCAGAGCGGAAAGGAATGACGGGCTTTAAAATGTCAAATAAATAAATTAATGTACAAAATTGCTTTTAAAAATGTATAATTTAATTCAACACCGGTAATGGGATTTTTTGTGTGCTTTTTTTGCGCTGAGTCTGGAAAATTGATCATAGGTGTGATGAGAGTGAGAATGTGTGTGTGTCCTGCTCTGTGTTTGGTTGGCCACCAGGAGAAAGAAATGTGTTGACCTCATAATTTATTAATCTAGAAAATTATATATAAATTATAATTTTTAAATATATAATTTGTAAATCTTGTGTTGTACGCAAGATTATCTTTAAATCAGCAGTTATATCCCTTCAAGCCAAATAGAAGCATTTTCGTTTTTGCAATGTTCATAAATCGCATCTGACCAAAAATTAAACTTGTCATAGGTTTTTAATTTGATTAAAAAAGTATGAAGCTAATTTATGGAGTCTCTGTTTCATGATTTTTTAAAAACATAAAAAATATTGCGTGAAAGAGGATGTGGCATCACGTGGGGAGTGATGACATCACAAGGGGATGTCACATGACTTCCATTCAAAAAATGCAAATAAAAAAACAAAAGAAGGCGTTAAAAACATTTTCTCAATTTTACAGTCATTTAGTAGACGCTTTTATCCAAAGCAACTTACAAGCCATACAAATGAACAACTTCCTGTACCATGATGATACGGTTGCAACTTCTCATATTAAGAATTCCGAATCAGTTCACAAAAAATGGAAACCCTAAAGCTCAAGAGTCCAACCAAAGCCTTCCATCCTATAGGGAGACCTCAGGAGAACATGGATGCCTCTGCATCATCTGACATCACGTGAGTTCCTCCGCTCCTGGTGGAACAACAGCATCCTGCATGTAGCAGTTCACAAGCTGCTGAATAATGCATGGCGCGGTAATTAATTCGCGTGGTGCTTTGATCAAACATTGCGTGTCTTACCACCTTCCCGAGAGGAGAATTTCATCTCTAAACCTCGCATCTAAACCTTCCCCACAGGGTGGCCCGCTACACACACACACACACACACACACACGCACTTGCCAGCAGACCGGATTTGCGACGTGTTCTTCACCTGTAATCCTTAACAACACAGACACTTCTCGCCAGTCAAACCAAGGAATGTGAAAACCCCATTGGACCAACGAGGCAATTCATTCTTTATTCCTTCCTTCCTCTACACACCCCTCGTCTTTTGTTTTCCAAGGTTTTACTTGTCTGACAGCTTTGACACATGGAAGGTGAGAGGAACCCTAAAGCGTTAGGAGTCCTACATCTGGCCCTGTTCTCTCACACAGAACACATGTTTATGGCCCGGGGTTAAATCATGTCTAACTAACGTCTTAAACCGAAACTCTTAAATCTTTTGTCATATACGAGGTCTTAATGTAAAGGAGAGATGACAACTAACTGTCCTGTGAAAAGTTCACTTTGGGAATAGGCCTAAACACGCACCAATAAAGCCGCTCGACTTGAAAATCAGTCCTTCCAGTTTTCCTGATCACAAAAATGGCACGATTCTGCAAAGTTTCAAGTTTCAAGTTTATTTATATAGGGCTTTTCTTAGTCCGAGACCAACGTAAAGTCGCTATGCGAATTAGGGAAAAAATAGTTTTAAAAAATTAAATTTTTTTTTTTTTATTTGTGTTCAAAAATTTGGGAAAAAGAGTCAGTTAAAAAAAAGAAAAATGTCCATTGTCCATCTTTGTTCAGACTATGGGCTACAACTAAATCACAAATAAATGTAACCAATGCAATCAAGATATATTTACTTCCAATATTTAATGCTATATAGGCTTTTGACATTCAATTTACTTAAAAATGAGTAAAATTCCAAAAATATTCTCGCTATTTTGTAAATGTACTTCCCTCATGCGAAATTGCACCAAATCTCGAAAAATAAGCCACAAAATATGCACATTTTTTCCCCACTTAACATAAAAATCACAAAACGTGAAATCCGGTAGGGAGTGGAATATTACTGGTCTGGGATCCGCAAGACGTTCGCAGCAGAAACAAAAAGAGTGGCCGGAAGAGAGCTCAGTTTCCAAAGAGTGAGCGGAGAGAATCCAAACAATGGAGACTGAGGTGGCATCTGAGTGCCCGGCCATGAATGTAGAGTATTGTGTTGTCTGAGAGGTCACTGAGCATTGCCCTTCAGCCACACAGCTCAAGTGAGGCAGCTTAAGACGACTCTACTCTTGTGTTTCAAAGACTTGAAGATGCTGTCGCCAAGCTGCCAGCACAAACCAAAATAGTTCAGAGAGGGAAAATTGATGAGTGGAAGCTTTGTGTTCCCACACCGAGCCTGACGAGAGCATCAGAGTGGACCTCGAACCAGGACACAATGCTTTACTCTGAATTTAGAAAAGACTAACCTTGCACTAGTTAAAAGGGAAGGGTTCTGTCAGCCGCCAAGCTCTCCAATGGATGGCCGGCTGGAAGTGTTTGGATCTTGCCAAAGGATAAAAAGGTTAAACGTGAATCCATTAGGAGAAGCAGGGCGCTGCCAACCAAGGTCTCCATCTATTATTGAAAAAACATGGCCTTACTGAGCACAGACATTATTTATAATGCGCTGTAGATCTATGCCAAAGACATGGTGGAGATCTAGTTCCGCAAAAACCAGTGGGTGATGTGAACCACGTGTCGCCACATGGATTAAAAGAAAATCAATTTGTATTTACGTTGTGTCAGTGTTGGTGACCCAGCTTCGCTTCAGCAACAAGCGCGCTGTAAATGGATTAGATAGATCTGACAAATAAACTGGTTGCGAAAAATGCTTTCTAAACAGTATAATGTAATAAATGACCGGGATTCATGGAAAGGAAAGACCAGCTATGGACTAGTTCTCTGATAAGGATCCAGTGGTGCCCAACCTTTCATGAAATGGCACCAAACTAAACTTTTCTGAAATTTTCTCAGGCCCCAACGAATTTGAAAATGAAATATTGATATTTAAAATTTGCCTATTTGACAAAATGTGTAAAAAAAAAAAACGGGGGAAACGATGGAATTTACATAATTACCATCCAGTATTTTCTTTCCCAAATTTTTGAAGTTCACTGGTGTCAATTCAGCATAAAACACTGGCAGATATTCTCAAAGATATTCAAAGAAGGTCATGTGAGATTACAAATTAATCTAATATTAGCGCACATTCCAAATGCACAAAAATCACTATGTCTCTAAATATAGAAATAAAAAAGTGGGCCACTTGTAACACCTTCAAGGGTCGAATAAGGCCCGAGGGCCGCGGGTTTGGCATCACTGGTTCGATCTGAAAATAAATGTGTATTTATGTGTTTTATTGATTACAATCTTCAATACACAAAGTAAATAAATTGAAGGTGTTTAGTACAGGGCAACATCAACAGAAATCCCCAATAGACTTTTTAGGAAACAAACCTTTGTGAGCAAACACTATGCTGACTGCAAAAAAAATCATGTGTGATTGACATGTGATTGATGTCCAAATTATGGACACGTGTTTGTAAGAGGTGCTAACACAACTCAAAAGACGTTATTTAATAGGTTAATTAAATCAGATAAACAGCAGCCACATGGTAAATGATGGATCTGTGTCATTGACAATGACGTAGGTTTGACAAATCACCAGTGTAGTTATGTCATGACTAGAGGTCGGTAAAGACTTAAAATGCTACTGAAGAATAAAGCCATTTTACAGATATAACCATCATGTCGGCATAATAACATTAGATCATAAAACTAAAACAGCTGGCTCATTTGCCTTCATCTTCCCTCCATTGACTTCTTTAACAATTTCGCTGTAGGAGCTTTCAGATTGACATGCGAAGCAATAAGCTCAGACCACCGTTTCAAATGAGCAATCTCTATGAGGCAATAACAAATGGCAGACTACAGAAGAAAACGCACAGACTGCTTGCTGCTATTTTAAAAGCTCGGAGGCTTATCGGCGCTCCAACCGTTTTGGCAAACCATTGTAGAAACAATTCCTAACAGTTGTAAAGCGTCAAACACATCAAATGTTAAAGCTGAGCCAAAAAGCCATTGTTGGCTGATGGATGGATGGATGGATNGCATAGATAGATAGATAGTAAGATAGATAGATAGATAGACAGACAGACAGACAGAAAGACAGACAGACAGACAGACAGACAGACAGATAGATAGATACATAGATACATAGATTGTATGAAAGTGGATGGATGGATGCATCAGAAGTGGAGGGATAGAAGGACAGATCTATAGATATATTGGGTGGGGTGTCTGTTGCTTCAATCTGTTTTTGAAACTTCAGAAGAAGGGAAAATCCAAAAAAAGCAGACTGGATTGCAACAAGAACCCGAATGGAGCGAGTTTGGTGCGTCTGGGGTGAGGCCAGCAGATCAAAGCCTGGCCGTGCCCTTGACCCGGTGTTCGCACCTCATGTACTAATCCAGTGTCAGGCCTCTCGTTTTCACTTGCCCAAGCAAGACATCGCCTAGCCCTTTTCCTGCAGGTGCTACACTCCGGCGGCCATATATCACCCAGCAACAGCTTGAGCCATATGGTCCCCACAAAGAGCGGAGGTGTGGACCATTCTTTATCCCAGTCGAGTGAGGAGGAGGAGGAGGAGGAGGGGTGACTTGCTGGAGTAAGTGGCCCTTCCAGTCCCATCATTCAAAGATCCCCAGAAGCAGATGAAGGAGCGGGACATTTAGGTTAAAGCCTAACATGTTCTGTGCCACAGCGGTACAGGGGGGGAAAAGATGGAGTGTGTAATCACGGACATGTTTTTCCTATCAAACTGAGGCCCGTGCGATGGAAAGTCCATTGAGAGTCCCCTACAGCACATTTGCCGAATGCCTGTAATATGTCTGCCACATATCACCGCAGCCCGCAAAACGGGGAGGAAGTGGACCTATCAACAGGCTTGACGTGGGAAGACGCCTTGGTGTCACCATCTCCGCACATTTGGGGTGGTTCTTCATAATTCACGGTAAGCTCAACAGGCACTGCTGAGACTTTAAATGCCGATTTATGTTCTCTCTTAATCACTTGCTACTGTTTAATTTAGCTAATAATAAAATACCCCCAGACTGATTGATATAATGCATACGTGCTTTGCCAAAAGGGAGGACAAAGAAAAGCTCTGTTTCACATAAATGATTTACTTGGACAGTAAAACAGCACATGGCCTGAAATCAAAGGAAGGAGTTTTAAAGGGTGAGAATAATCTTAACAACGAGAGCCAAAGCTTAAGATCTAAACATCTGAGAGCCAAGCCAGCATAAGTCTCACTCATATTAAACAGAACTGTGTTTTCTCAGCGAAGGGTTTGCGGCACGCACAGAACAAAGGGAAAATCAGGTCGCTCGATGTTGTAATTGATATGCCAGGCCACTCCCACAGGGACGGGCATCACAAGCCGCCGAAAACCCGGACTGGATTGTTTCTTTCGGTGGATTGATTAGGGTCGACTTGTGTCCAAAAACACTGATCTGGTTGTCCCACAAACAGAAAAGTTTGAGAATTGTAGAAACAATAAAACATCAAATGTTAAAACGGGGCAAAAAAATTATTGTTTGTTTGATAGACACATAGAGAAGTAGGTTGATGGATGGATTGATTTATGGATGGATGGATGGATGGATGGATGGATGGATGGATGGATGGAAAGATGTATAGATGGATGGATGGGCTGGCAGACAGAAAGAGAAGTAGGTTGATGGATAGATGGATGGATGGAAAGATGTATACATGAATGGATGGGCTGGATGGATGGAAAGAGAAGTAGGTTGGTGGATGAATGAATGGATAGCTGAATGGATGGATGGATGGA
>SOMO01000506.1:104081-121445 GCA_028128575.1 Paedocypris carbunculus
TTTTTTTTAATGGTTGCTCAGCATTTGTTGTAACCATGATGGGGAAAAAAAAATGTAATGATGGAGACAAATTGGAGTAGAAAATCCGCAAATAATAAAATCATTCCGCAATCGAAATAAATGATATGAGTCGCGAGTGAAGTGGTCGTGGCGTTATTGCGGGCTTTGCTGCGCCTGTGGCTTCTCCTCCAGCTGCGTAATTCTTCTCATCAATACCGCAGTGAGATCGTTACGCCGCTGACATTGATAAATGACCACCAAACTACAGCATTTTCTCACTAGTACTGCAGGCTAGAGAAACACAAACTGGAGGTCGAAACAAGCCGGAAAACGTCTGTAGTGCGGTCCTAGCTAAGATATCAAACAGCATGAGAAAAGCTATTTGAAAATGTCAACGCGAAATTGCGTTTAATGCCCGAGATGAAGTGGTAAGCAGGGGCTTGTTCTCCTGAAAAATGACTCGCTAGATGTGAAATTAATGAATTAATGCGGTTTGTTTCTTCACACACAAACCCTCAGCGTTAAAACGAAGCCTATCCAATATGTTCCCATTTATGGCCAAACTAAATGGCAAATCTTATTACTAATTCAGAGGAAAATGCACTTAAGAAATCATCATTTCCTTACAGAAATCCAATTTAGAGGTATTTTATTTGTTTTAATTCAATTGGAGACGAATTTTTTTTAAGAGACAAGTTTTGCCTTTTAATGCCGACGGACAAACGATGTCCTTAAAAACTACTGGTCATTAAAAACTCACAGTCAATAGAAAAATCGGATACATTTGTTTTACGATTTTATCTTTGGTATTTATAAAAAAATATATATTAAAATGCTTGATTATTATAATTTTTCTATTTTTAATTGTTACTAATTTTTCGGTATTTACGCTGTTCTGATTATTTCTTAAAGTCCTTTTATTTGCCCAACTATAATTCTACAGGGTTCTGTCATTCGTTAAATAAAAGAATTCCCTAAGAAAGAAATTTAGCACTTTGAAAATGAAGCGTTTATTACAAGAATTCGACTGTGTAGAAATACGACTTTTAAAAGACTTTTAAAAGGAAAAAAAAATGGACTGAGCAGGAGGTTCGATCAAACATATCAGCACATCAACAAACATATAATCGACTTTTTTCATAGAGAAAAGCAAGAGTGAGAACCAACCAAAATGTATAACATTATCCTATTTCCATTCTTAAAAGATCTGGACCGAATGCCTATTTGATGTGTTTTACAAATAACATTTACATAATTATGTACAATGAACATCTCTAGTGGTCTAAAAGCTCTTCCAGGTCTCGGAAAACGTGACACCTCAGTGATGCTTTTCCCCAAACATGGAAGATTCCATAATTCCGGAATTACATGTCCCCATGATGTAATAACTCCTCAACTACCATCCAGTGGATTTTGTCTCTGTAGAACGATAAACATAAAAGTCTACAAACTATGGCACGAACCCAAACGTACAACATTTCCGAAAAGAAAAGTCTCATCCCGAACTCGCATCTCAGTTCTTCAGGGTATTTTTTTTTTTAATCCGTTTTGTTTCATTAGATTCCACTGTAAATGCGTGTAACGTGAGCGTGTGCAGACGAGGTATGGAGCTGTGGCGTCCGCCACGGTTGAGCAAAAGTGCACAAATGGTGTGGTCCCGTGCTTCTCGACGCGGAATAAATAAATAATTTAAAAAGCAAAGCTCTCCAATTGTCTTTTCAAAGTCTCTTTTGGCACAAATGCTTCAAGTCCGTCCGTGGTGGTTGCGATGGTGCTTGGGTGAGCAGTCCGTGTCTGGAGGCCGGATGAGGGGTCAGCGAGAGAGATTCGGTGATGGGCGAATGTGATGAACGTGACGTGATTCACTCACTCCTCATGCCTTTGGCCAGTGCTTGGACTATTCCTGAGGCCACCATCAAGACCTAAAGCCACCCGAGAAACAAAACCGAAAGAAAAAACAAAATGAGCAAAGAATTCACCCATCATTAATCTCCCAGCAAAAGAAGCACCTGCCTCCCCGCTCATAAAAGCATCTCCGCCCGTTTTAAACGCATTACCGGAAAGCCTGTTTTCATAACGACTCGCCGGCATATGCCGTTTAACCGCGGCGAATTAACAACGAGGAAACATTTCTCCAAATGACGCAATTACAGTAACGACTCGGTGATAATTCAATAAAAAAATCGGGATTAAATAGTCTGGAAATGATTCGGGCCGCATGTCTCTGGCTCGGCCGAGCTGAGCTGGTGATGTCTGTGGCTTCCGCCTTCATTAGCGCAGGCTGAGCTTGTTATTTGAAAGGAAAGGGCTGTGTTGGCACGATTGGAGAGCTGGATGTGGTGCCTATTTACATATAAAGAGCTCTATTAATCAAGGTAAGTGTCATTATAGAGAGGCTCATTGGGCAGCACAGTGTGGGTATTAAATAAAATTCTCCATGCCAGGCCGCCCGCGGCGAGCGATACGTCTTGATTTGTGGACTGTCAGGGACAGGCGGAGAAGATGGAGACGGGGAAAGTGTGTGCGTGTTTGGGGGGGTCGGCGTAATCAGATTTCGCACGGCGAGTGGAGAGAGGGATGCGTTAAGGAGCGAGTGGTTTCCTTACGTTCACGGTTTGGGAAGCAGGGAGGCGTTTACATGTAGTGCCACTGTCCGTCCATTCCCATGTTCATCCCCATTCCTCCCATGGGACCTGAGATGGAATTAAAAAGCAATCAGAGGTGTGTAAATGTTAACCAGCTTTCGGGATGAGGATGCTCACCGCCAGGCCGCAAGCCCATGTGCTGCTGGCCGTCTAACACGAAGCCGCCCATTGGTTGGCCGTCGGGGCTGTAGGCGGATCCTTGACTTACTAAACGCACAATTAAAAAAAAAAAAAACGTTAGTAATGGGGAAAATGCGGAATTAATTGTTACAAATTTTTCAGTATTTCCGCTGTTCTGACTATTTCTTAAAGTCCTTTCATTTGCCCAACTATAATTCTACAGGGTTCTGTCATTCGTTAAATAAAACAATTCCCTAGGAAGGAAATGTATCACTTCGAAAATGAAGCGTTTATTACAAGAATTCGACTGTTAGAAGTCTTTTAAAAGTCGTATTTCTACAAAGGAAAAAAAATGGACTGAGCAGGAGGTTCGATCAAACATATCAGCACATCAACATTATAATCGACTTTTTTCATAGAGAAAAGCAAGAGTGAGAACCAACCAAAATGTATAACATTATCCTATTTCCATTCTTAAAAGATCTGGACCGAATGCCTATTTGATGTGTTTTACAAATAACATTTACATAATTTTGTAGAATGAACACATTAGTAATGGGAAAAACGAGCCGTACCTGCTCTGTTGGATTGGTCAATCATGGGCTGCACGATTCTTCTCCGTGCATTGATAAACCTGCCAAACAGAAGAGCGCCTTTATTAAGTCCATTTATGTTTCCAACTCTCCAGACTTTTACTACTGTGAGCTTTTCGCAGTGATTTACGGCAGAATATTCCTTAATGCAGGGCGATTTCTCCCGGGTCTTTGGGTTAATGGAGCTGTCAGAAGTCCACAAAGAAGCTAATGTAGGGTTTCAGCCCTGGACTGGAGAAAAAGCCCAATTTATAATGTAAACAAGCTGATGTTTTGTTAATAAAGAGATTTTTAACACCTTCTACGAATTACCCCGCAGGTAGGTTTTATAGCAACAGACTGTAAAAAATAGATTTAGTTGATTTGTGGAACATTCCGGCCCTGCTCTTGAAAGTCTTTTTAAGACTCGCTTTAATTGCGGCGAAGCTAGCGCTATGTCTGCCGCGGCGATATATTAGCGAATCAAGTAAAGGGGTCATTGCTCAATAAATATTCAATTGATATAGCATTGGCCTAGTAGCCCCGGGGTATGATTAGTCTAACTGCTTTTCAGATACTAATATGCTTCAGCGGCCCGTAACTGAGGTAGGAAAAGCCCCTGACGTGCACGGCGGGATGAAATTACTCATAGACAATAAGCCAAATGTTCAGGAACTGGGTTTCAGGCTCTTCAGAGCTTAAAATCGCACACACGGTTATCGGTTTGAGCTGCTATCGGAGGAAATTGTTCTTTTTATAGTCAAATGTTGTGTTTGTGGAAAACAATCTACACACACACACACACACACACACACACACACATATTTGAATATACCGTATTGTTTAATTTTTTTTTTTTTTTACTTTTGTGTTGTAATGTGTGTGTTAGTTATTTCAATAGTTTGATTACATTTTTATGCATTTGTGTTTGGATGGATGGAAAGATGGTCACACAGACCGAGATAGATGGAGACAGACCTTTTTTTTTTTCATTTACTACAGTATTTACTTCATTTACTTTCATTTACTACTTTTACTAACATAAAAGTTTTGTGCAAAACGGTTTCTGTGTGTGAGAATATTATTACAAAAATTAATATATTCATAATTCATACACTCTGTATTTTAAAGCATCATAAAACAATTATTTTGAAATAAAAGTTACTGCTATGAAATTGTGTAGATATTAAATGTGTACATACCGTGGTAAATTATATAAACATGTTATATCTACATAGTGTGTATATTGTAGATAAAAATGTCAAAGAAAAGCTAATTTATCAAAGCATTGAAAGACCAGACACACGCGCTGATACATTTTTACAAATGTAAAATATCTCTAATACAATTTATTATTGAAATAACGTGCACACACACACACACACACACCGTGTTTTATGGTTCTCTGCACTTTTTTTTTGTAAAACCTCTTAGAAAAGCAATCCATTTAAACCACATGAAGTGTTTACGTAAAGTAAATCTCGTATTGCACACACTTCCTCCTCTACATTCTGTACCTCACATTTCCAAACAGTGAACGGTGAATAAATTAACACTCAAAGCCGCTTTGCCGGAGGAACAACATAACATTTAACAACTTTTCCCACTGGGCCGTCAGAGACCCTCGGTGAACCTCTTCACCGCCGCTATTATTGTTTTTATGTGACTCTGTGGGACTTTGAGGAGCATCTAATAATAGTGTGAGAAACCAGGATCACTGGACTTGAAATGGGAATGGTACAGAAATCTGCTGAGAGGTCGAGCTGATGAGTCAAAAGTCAAAGGTCAGAGGTCACTCACCAGTTATTCACTTGTAGGATGGTGAGACCCGTGTCTTGCGCCAGTTGCTTCTTCTGCTCTTCAGACGGGTACGGATGCTGGAAAAACAAACAGCATTTGAGGATTAGAGAGAAATTAAGCGCATGGCAATTTCGAAACTTCGTTAGGACAGTCCACAGATTGAGAATAAATCAAAATATTACGTTTATATCCCCCAATAGCAACACATCCACATGACTGATGACCCGAAACGTGATTTCAGGTACGTCATTTCGCACCCGAGATTTCCGACATCCAGTTGGAAAGCGTCGCTCTCGCCTTATTGGCTGAGCGCTCGTGGTTTTGTTTGACATTATTTGACATTACTTGACAAATGATCGAGTGGGTGTGAAAGAGACACAATGGAGAGTTTTGTTTGGGGTTGAATAGGGCCTGGACCTCGGTGGCCCCGCCGTGGCCCCTAGCCCCTGATCCTCTTGCTCTCAGTGTGAGTGCAGAGGGAGGGCAGCAGATGGCAGGCAGGGGTGAATGTATGGACAGCGGTGGCTTGTGGGTGTGCATGGGTTTGGCCACTGTCACGGCCTCACCTCCCGCGGACCCCGGTGAAGGATGAGTTCTGTTCCTCGTCTCGCTCTATCTGTTTTTTTTTTTGGCGCAGATTTCCCTGCTCGCCTCCTGGCTTGCTCGCTGTCACCCAGCTGATGAATGAGCTCAAGCCCCGCCCCTTTTCCGCACACCCGAGCTGTGCCCTGGGATCCATCTCCGAACCCTTATCAGAAAGCTCTGGCTAAATGAGACGTCGGGCTTTGGCAGGCGCCATTTCGGAAATGCGCTCAACGTGCTAACGAAGAAGGCACATTTGTTAGCGCCTGGGAGCTTCAAAGAAGCGCCATATTTGCATGAGTCGCGCTAATGTCTATTAGAAAGCCTCCTCCTTGTTCTCATTTGCATGCCAATGGAGATCCTCCATCGGGTTCCAGTGAAACTAACTGTTTTAACTGTAATGTTCCGCTGAATCTTAATGTTCCACCTTTCTTTAAGATTGCCACTACAGGGGGTCTTTATCACAGACCCCTGAATAGGTCACAAAAGATGGAGGCTCAGACCTTATGTTAAAGCCCCCCTTCATCTAAAATGTCACACACTGGCTCAAAGTAGAGCCCGACAAAACGTAATCCAGCCGCTTCCATTCAGGCCGGACGGCGAATGAATGCATGATCGCCTGGGTGTTGCAATGAGGGCCTTTCAGAGGCCAAAGTCCCTCTAACGCTATTTTTTTTTGTCATCGGACACATCCTGCAATGGGAAACACTTTTGCTTCACAAATCGCCCTGAAAGGGAGCTGGGAACAGAGAGAGGATAATTCAATTAGGCTTCCCTTTTTTTATCTCCAAAGGTGGGTAAAAGGGGAACGGATTACTGTGTGTACAAGACCTGTGTAGCCCTTAGAAAGTGCTGGAATTTGGGGAAGAGAATGGAAACTAGGAAGACGGGAGAGCGGTGGGAACTCGAGGAGCTTGGAGGGGGTTGGAAATGCGTGGTGATGGATGCAAGCTTGCAAAAAAAAAAATTGCACATCAACCCTCCAGCCGCCTTGGGTTTTGACAAGCCGAATGGATGGGAGGGCCGGCGAGGGATAATATCACACCCTGCTAGGTTTAACGCGCTCGGAGAATTCGACTGGAGAAGGTCCTACCGTGAGATGCTGGAAGAGCCATGCCCGCATGATGTTGGTCGCCACTTTGGGGAAGATTCCTCGTTTCTTCTGCCGCTTCTTGTCCTGGTCGTCCTCATCACCGGTTCCCGGAGATGCCAGGCTGTTATCCAAGCCATCTCCTGATAAGCGGCGCGAAAGGGAGGCGGGAGGAAGAGCAAAGGAAGAAAGTCACTTTAATGAGCTAAAACATCACCTTCAGCGAGGCAGCGTTGTTTATTCAGGCCCGTCACCAAAACGCGTTGTGAAGGCGGCACGCAGGGGGCTTGTTTTGATTAGCAACAGTAACACAAGGACCACGGCGGGCAGGAGAATCCGCGTGGCTAATCAACAGACCCAGATCTCTACGTCTCCGTGCCCAGAAATCTGGAGGAAAGCTCTGCACCAACCTCCGAGCTATTAGTCCAATACGAGCTCTGCCTTTGACATGGGGTAATGAATGTCCAGGCTCCATGCTTGAACGGAGAACCCAGACTTGGCACAGCAAAGAGAATATCTGATCTGCATTAGCCGAGGAGAAAAGAACTCGGGGAGAAAAGATAAATAAGGCAACACCTATATGGAGAGCGGCGTAGTGTCGGTTGATTGTAAACTTTACACTTGATTGGATTTGTAGTCACAACCATGTAAAGCACACCTAGTAAATTGGGATTACCGTATTTTTCGGACTATAAGGCGCACTTAAAATTCCATGGTTGGAACTGCCTTGAATCCAAACAATTATAAACGTTTTTTATATTAATGGTGCACCTTATCATCTGAGCAACTTGTCAATTTATCACATTTTCGATGTAGTTGCCGTTTGAAATTTGTTTATTTACTGTACCTTTCACATCGTTTGCACTGTGGCTCACATCGATTTTCCAAAATCCAAAGTCCAAGATAAAACTTCAGCTATCATTTCATTCCATTGGCGTTTGCAGCTGTCAATTTCGAGTGCTTGATAGACAATACAAAGCTAATTTCAAATTTAGAAGTGAGCGGAAAATTCTCAAACTGAAACTTTTGCCTACCATGTTTTTCGTAGGCAAGCCCTACACAAATTTCGAATAATTGTCTTTGAGCCTTATATTTGAAACCAGATTGGCCAATAGACGTCTACCAATGATGCGCCTTATACACTGAACATTACTCTACTTAATCCGATGTCATTTCAATTTCATTCGAGTGTCAATCTCTACAATAAGACTTATAGGAGTTTGCTAATCAGAACGGCGTAATCACCGCATAGGCGAGAATGCAGCGTTTGACTGCGAGTTCCCGCTAAACAACTGGTGCTCAACAAACACAAAGCTCTTTGAACTGCGAGCTCTTTGATAAAAGCAGGGCTGCTTTCATTCCATTACCATCCTATCTAGATTAAGATCAGACCCAGGCAGGAGGCCGCTTTTAAACTAAGGTTTCCGTCTTGTCCTCCTCCCCTCCTTCCTTTCTCTTTTTTCCCTTTCCATCCCTCTTTCCCTCTTCCATTAACTGTGCATCAGGCAAGATGATTTACTTTTAACAGTCATGCTTATTTTTCTTGCCCTGAGGGTAGAGATGCCTTGAAAGCCTGCCCGGAGGGTGTGTGAATAATGTATCTGAGGGACTCCTCCCCGGAGGCGGGACAGGAACCCTACTTTTCTTAAGATTGGCCCTGCTGTGTCTCCTTGTTTTTGGAGATGCATCAATCAAAGGCGACTGTATGCGCCATATTCATGCATTAATATTTCAGTTAATGAATAATGACATTTGAATATAAGTAGGGGGGTGGGTCAGATGGACTTCAGACTGACTGATGCGGTTATCAAAATGCGCGTCCAGGGCATGGCATCGGTCTCGTCGTCTCTGTCTACTGAGTCAAAGTTACCCGCCAGTAATTAAAAAACAGAATAATTAATGCCTACATATTGCAACACGTTTCAGAAAATAATATGGATGGGAAAAAGTCTTAAGATAAGTATAGTTTAGATTTTGTTTACTATTGAAAACACACTCACACATATATATATAGTTGTGTGTGTGCATTATTATATAGATAATACACACACACACTACAAATACACTGCACACTATACTACATTCTCTGTACATGTACATATTTTTCAACTTCTTTCTCGCTATACATAAGCTGCATTTCATTGCCCTGTACTTGTATATGTGTAATAATAATAAATAATAATTCAATACATTTTTTATTTATTGGCACCTTTCTAGACACCTTACAGAAGCACACAACATTCACACGCAAACCAGTTTTGTAACTGACAAATTTGTAATGACAATAAAGTTGAATCGAATCTAATAATATAGCACACAGACACTGTATATAAAATATTTAAAAAATTGCATTTTTATATATGTATGAACGGTAAATATATGCTCAATAAATGTGATAGTGCTATTTATTTCCAAAATGAAGAAACTAAATCTATAATTTATATGAAAGTATAATATTACGGCATAACCGATAAATATAGTCTCGTCGATCAATGCACCGCTTTGGCTCATTTCTACAAATATGTTATATATTATTTTTGCCTTTACAATAAATTCATATACAATTTCTTGTCACTATTTTCAAAACGGAACGAAATGAAATGCATAAATCACTAACTTCCACAACTTTCAAAAGAGCTGCACAAGAAACCAAGACGCCAACGAGAAAGTTCAAGTTATGAGCATTTGTATCAAATAATAGTTCAAGTAATAGTACACGTGCGAATATGTAAGAGAATTGTAGCTTTTTATTCATCTGATCGTCTGGTTGTTGCTTTTTATTCATCTGATCGTCTGGTTGTTGGTGTTAAGTAAATGGCTGTGATTATCACTATGACAAGACAAAGACAAAGACGGTAACAACGAAAATCCACAACCACCATAAGCGACGAAACATAAAAAAAAAAAAAAACAATTATGATTTAAAAAGTGAGCGAACATCTAAGAAACACTGTATCGGCCCCGCACCCTGCTCCAGCATCTCCTCCTGTTCCAGAAAACGAAGGCCGCAGGGCTGATCCAGCCCAACGCTAATCGCTTCTGACTGTTCCCTGGCAACTTGGCCCATGCAGCCTGTGTGACTGCACTCTCTTTAAAGACGGCAGCTCCCAGAGCCCTACCTCGCTCCCCGGCCCCGGAGTCTGCACGCGCAGCGCAGAGGGGGGCCGCAGCCGCCTGGAGGAAGGCTGGAGTAAGCCCTCGGGCTGTTTGGAGGAAAACAGCACCCTAAGACATGGAGAAGAGGCTTCCAACTCCCAGCCATTTGTGTGTAGGCCGCCTCGTCTTCCCAACGCGACTTACTCGGACGACACCATTCCGGGCGCCACTTTCACACTTCCAGCGTGTCACATCACACTAGCCGCGGCGTCCGAGAGATGACACGTTCTCAAACCCAAGAGCTCCACGTTCCTCCCTCTGATCCCCATAATTAGATGAAGCGGGGATAGATGAATGTCCCCGAGACAAAGGGCCCGGGCGCAAACTAGCCGGGTCTGATGACTGCCACCCCGCACGCATCACAGAATAAATCCTGTTTGCTTGCTTAATGAGCTCACCCTGACCTCAATCTATCACTAACTATACTTCTCCAAGGGGGCTGCAATTCCGACTACCGGACGCAACAGACTAGATAATTACTGGACGGTCCTGACGAATGCAGATGATTTTTTTTCTTCTTTTTTTCACGCTAATCGTTTCGCTCAAAGCATATTGATTGGAAGCTCTTATCCGCCCGTCCCCCGTGGCCAAAACGTCAGGCCAGGAATCGTGGGATGGGATGGAAACCCCTTCCCAAAGTGGCTCTTGACACTTGTTGTTGGGCCACCACCACACCATGCTGGGATTTAACCTTCATTTAAGGTTCAGATATAGATGTAAACATCCTGTCCCAGCCTGGGTCTTTCAGTCACCACAGAGGTGAACATTGGCCTGGAATGTCCTGGAGCTTCCTTTTGTTCCCATTGTGATGGACATTCCAAAGCTCCCGAATTCCCACCAACACACTTTTTGGGCCCACCACGATTCCCGGTGGACTTTCTTAGCCACTTCTTCCAACCAGCCTGACCTAACTCGGAGACCAAGAGAAGAAACTTCTACTGATGTGCGGAGGACAAAGAGACCCCCCTCGCCAGAGACAGGTGCTTTGAAGAGCCCAGTAATCCCCGGACTCGAGTCGGGTGAGTGACGTAAGACCCCCCATTCACTTGTGATGGAAAAAAGTGTTTGCTTTACCAATCTCTTGAATGATAAAGAGAGCAACACCACTCCAAAGTGTCTCCTGGAGGAGCAGCAGGTAGATGTCCCTGATCCTAGCCCAGCCCGTGCCTCTGATCCCCCCCAGATATCAGCCCTCTATTGTGGCTCATATTTGAAGTGCTCTGTCCTTCAGGCCGGCAGGGGTCATTCCTTTTCCCCCCTTCTTCAATTCATACTCTCAAGGGTCAAAAGGCCGTGCTTCTTGGATGTTCCCCCGCTCTGTTGTTTCAAAAAAACAACAAAAAGGCTGGGGAAATGCCATCACCCGGATGGCTTTCTGCCTTTTGTTGCGTCAGAACACCGGCACTAGTGGCATGGATGCTATGACAAACATTTATAAACGCACCAATGAGGTTCAGTCGCGTCACACTGTGAGAAAATATCTCGGCAGGTTAGGAGAATTCGAAACTGGCTTTTGACGTTCAGTTCTTCTCGTTCTGTTAAGAATTCCTCAGTTGTGCCCCTCAATAGGTCAATGGGTTTTCTGGCTCAAAAAGCAATAATCCCACCAAAAAGCTGAATTTTGCAATCGTGTTTGTCAATTTGAGAGGTTATGCATCTCCGTTAAATTAACGAAACTAGGCTTAAATCAATCGTGGAAAACGTATCTTGAACGGAAACGGAAAGTAATTAGCGCATGGAAGTTTAAAATTACCTGACAATTCTTTTACATACACTTTTAGCATATTTTATATTTTGACATATTTTTTTCCTCTCGAAAAAATTGAATAAAACACTTGCAGTCTCCACAAATAAACCAAAGCATGCAAAAATCAATATGAGAAATATGAGAAATGAAATACTTTTGAAAATAATTAATAAGCTGTATAATTTTTTTGTATACAACTTTGCTAGCTTTTATGCAACTTTTAAATGCATACATTTTTACTTGTATACTCTATGTAAATTCTAAACAATTATTTAGAGTTTACTGTTCTACGTTTTTGCAGCTTTTTGATCTCAGCTTTGTAAATTATAGACGAGTATGCAACAACCAGAACATTCTTCAGAATATTTTTTTTATCAAATTCGATGCAAAGACAAAACGATGCGTTTTTCTTACCTAGTTCGCTGCTGTTGTCTCCGCTCTGAGAGGCGTGTCCCCCGCTGGACGGTCCAGGAGTGCCGACGGATGGAGTGGAATGAGCATCATCCATGTCCCTCCAGGATGCGGGATTCTAGTTTGTCCATCAGTTCAAAAATCGATTAAAAAAAAGAAGAGAGAACACAAGATGGAATTAGTAACATCATCAAAACATAATCCACTTATTCAGATTAACAATAAAATACCATTTCCGTTAAAACCTAAATCCGAGATCTAATAGGTATTAGGAAGCCAGCACCAGCTTCTCCTGTCGTCAGACGGGGAAATGCACACGACGAACCAGCAGCGTCTCCTTTTTATCCCGAACTGGGAATAAAGCCCTCAGACCGGCACGACGTGAAGGCAAACAGCAGCCGTTCCTCTTCAGGCCCTTAGCGTCAGCTGTTTGCCTGATGGCGATCAGCTAAAGAGCTCTAAAAAAGGCCCGAATAAGCTCTTACGACAATAAAGCTGCGTGAATAAGACCCTTCACTGTTTTCTCATTATCACACACAAAAGCCGTGTGTGCTCGCGTGTTTATGTGTGTGTCTAGCGTTTCACAAGGCCTAGGCTCCATCGCCTAATTCAAATCGGCTCTGGTGTAAATCGATAAGACATTACCGGAGCATCGATAAAAGATTACGGTTATTATAGACTGTACAACGACACATATGCATCACATAAACACGACCTGGCCAAGGTGGGACGGCCGAAAACCGTACTGGTGGGGGGAAATCACTCGGATGTGGCAAGCTATTTGTCCTCATCCTTCTAAGTTTGATCTGTAAGTGAATTAAGTTCTGCTCTTCTGAAATCGGCGTGACAGGGGGTGGTGCGTTAATAATAGGAAGCACAACTGTAAAGAACACACGGTTGGTCTCTGAGAGAAGAAAAGACTCCCCTCCTGCTTGACAATAACAATCCAATCAGTTCAAAGACAATGGCGCATTCACGTGCAAATGTAACGTTGATCATTAGGGCTAACAGAGGGCTGGGCAGTGGGGGGAAGAGCCTGACCCTCAGCAACACCTGCACCCTACATGATGTGCTGCTTCATCATCATCCTCATCATCATCATACCTCTTCTAAAATATGTCCCGGGGCAGTGCTTTAATGATAGTAATAGAAAGAATTGATAAATGGATTTAGATAATGATGCCTAGGTAAATTAGCACATGGGGTTGGAATTAGTCTCTTATTGGTTGAATCAAAGGGGGAAAGGTGGTGATTGGCTGAGCGAGAAAACTACATATTGAAAAATAGAAATATTGTCTTTAAATTGATCATTTCAATAGGAATTTCATAATTATAATAACAACCTCTAAACAGTCGGGTTTTATGAAGTCATCGGAATGTCAATTAAAACTCACGTGGTCTGCAAGATTTGTCGAAGATCCTGAAAGGTCGTCGAAGTCGGACTTGCATCCGTCGCGCTCATCAATCACCAGGTCAATGGGCATCTTGCCTTTCAAGCAGCTGATGTACCGATGGCAGAAATTATCGCAGAGCTCGTGCACCTGATTCAAAAAACAAAACGCATCAAAACCGTTTAGCATATCACGTGCTCGACGTGAAACAAACGAATAAGACATGTGCAAGTCGCTGATGAATCCACATACCTTCTCGAGCTCCAGAAGGTGGAATCGTAAAACTTGTATCGATTGGATCATCTAGGAAATTACAAAAAAAAAAAAACACACACAAATGAGCTCCATGTAAATCTGAAGAAAATTATTATTTCCCTTTATTATAATTTTAATAATTGTTATACATAAAAATATTATTTTAATGATTATTAAAATGAAATATATAGATATATTATTCTTAATAATTATAATTGTAACGAAACAAATAATATGTGCTACTAATATTAACACACAAATGTATTCGTTTGGAATTTAAAATAGAGCTTGTTGTTCTTATCGCGACTAAATCCCCTCAGAACAAATTCTTGGAAAGTTTGATGTTGTGTTTTCTTTTAAATGTTTTGACAATAGAAGAAGTGTAAATAGGTTCCTCCAGAGATGCTCTGGGGGAGCCCAGGGCAAAGACCCCCACGCCCTCTGATAACACGCCGCCTCATAAATCACCAAAGCTTTTATTTCTCCGACTCTCCACTGTTACCTTTAGAAGCGGATTTTTACCTATATTTATATTGGACTAAATTTAACCAAACGAAGATTTTACACCTACCAAATTATCCAGCTCGGGATTTGAAGAAAACAGTGGCTTTTCTGCGCGGATCTGTTATAGGGAGGAGCAAATCAATAATAAAATCATCAATTGCTTTAGTAATTCATTCGATTAAAATGACAGGCCATAAAACCATTTCGAACGCTTAGAAACACGTTTTCAATTATTCTCTGGTCCAAAGAAAAGGTGTTCAAAAGAACAGACGTCATAAACATCAAAGTACCTGTTTGGCGAACACCGCGATGTCCTCGTTAAAGGAATCAGAGGAGCAAACGTCTCCTCCGGCGACCCCGGGCTCTCTCGGCGTGCATGTGGCCAGCTCACACTTCTCAAAAACCAGCGCCAGAAGCGGAAACAACGGATGCCTGGGAGAAAACAACCGTCATTTACACGAGCTCCAGAAGCATCAATTCAGACGCGCATTGATCCGCTAGTGGGACGCTGATTGTGTACAGTGCGGCAATATTTACGATAATAATAATCAATACACGCCGCATTTTAGGAGATTGGCACCATATGCGGCCATCACCTCCCCGTATTGTCCTTTTAAGCTTATAGAAATGCCCGTTTAAGAGCGCGACACGTGTGTTTTTCGTTGCAATAAATCACCCATAGATTTGGTCCTTGTCTCTTTTAAGTGCGTCGTTGACAGCTGATCCCATGCTGCTGGGCATGATGCTGTGCGGTGCGTGTGCCCCGTAGTGCTGGTTGGCATGTGGTGGTGGTCCGTGGTTCAAGTGGTGGACCTGCGGCAGGGGTCGCGGCGCGTGCGGGTCCCCGTACATCGACGTCGGGACCCCAACTCCATCCATGCCGCCACCGTAGTGGGCAAGGTCTTCGTACTGAATCACACACAACATGCCTGGTTTAGTCAACCCGAAGCTTATGCGGTTATATAAACCAAACTAGAACTTTACTGGATTCGTCGCGCTGGATTTAGATGGAGAGAAATAACGTACCCGTTGAGCCATCAGCATATGAAGCTGCGGTTGATGTCAAGTGCAAATGGTGCTTTTATCCAGCGAGGACGCGTTTGCTGTGATTTAATTCCTTTTGTGCATCCGGTTTAGGAAAACAGAGCTGTCGGAAATCCGAGGAGATGACGGAGCATGTCCCGCGAAGAGTTTTCTGGTTCCCGGGAGATCTCAGCCACTTTGCGCCGTCACGTCCTAACTCTTACGTGTATCCTATATCATCTAAACTCGTCTTCGTTTCCCGTTTAACTATGGCCAATTTCGCGGTTTACCTTAAGTCAACAGAATCTTCCCAAATCCTGTGACGTCCCTGTTTAGCATACGGGGGGGAAAAAAACCTATCCCGATCCCGTGACACCTTCTCGCGACCCACGCTTGAGATGTTGGTGATTGAAGCAAGTTCCTCTTGAAGAGACTGAAGCCCTGATGACTGAGGCTGTGAAGCGTGGTGGGTGTTACCAGCCCGACACCTCTACATAAAGCAGGAGAAGAGAAGAGCCGTGACCACGAGCGCGCGCATTGGATACGAGCGCGGATGACGCACCACCATCTTTTGCGTTTTGTTACTAGGGGTGGAGTGATCCTTTTTATTTTTTAAAAGTGTTATAATCACTTCAGTGCGCTCCACCTCGCCAAGAACTATTGTTTTTTGCGCATTGTTTGTTTATGCATTTTCGCACAGACAAACACGTTGTATACGTGTCGTGATTTATGACAACCTTTTATTCTCTTTAGAATTATGAACAAGTTAATTAAGCAGTGTGTGAATCAATAGCCAGTGTTTTTCTTCTTTTTTTAAACGACGTTAATTTAATTGTTTTCTGCAGATGTTCCTCTTCTTAAAATGACAGTTCGTGCGCGGAGCTAATAATTTTGTTAGGCTATAAAGCAATAAAAGTGTTGGGCTATAGATCTTTTCTTCCACGGTTTTTTGCGCACAAGGTTATTCAGCGTCTCTGTTTTTTTTGCAGCCACTATATTCGGAATTGGACTTTAACAGGAATAAAAACAAATGGAGGGAGACAGAACTATCATCACGGCCAATAGCATGTGATTAACTGTTTAGATTTTCTGAAGTTAGCGTGTTGGTTTTTTTTGTGGGAAATGACAAACATTTGAAAGGTACAAATTTGAGGCGTGTTTTAATATTTATTTGCAGACTTATTTACAACTATTACACTCTTTAAATGAAAACCATACACATTTTTCTCACCTTCTTCGACATCTTCATTTGACCATTGCTGTTTCAAAACTGTTAATAAAACTGTAGTTTTTTTTTGTATAGGAAAATTAAAATCTAGTATAATTTAATCTTTAACCAGAAAGCATACATTTTAATAGAATAAATTTTCGGTCACACGTAGTGTATTGTTTAGCTGTTCGTTAAAAAAGAATGTATTTAATAATTGGAATTTCGTAACAATTTGAAACAATAGTGGATTGTGAATTGTCAACATTTGGCAATTAATATAGGGATTTTTTTCATCCGAGATTGACGAAATTATGTAAACATCCAGTGACACATTACAATAAGCGCCGTACAGCGTAATACGATATTTCCGCTTGTAATACAAATAAAACGTATATTAAAAAAATGTCCCCAAAATTATAACAACACAAATTTGCTTAACAGCACTCAGGAATTCTGTAATAGTAGTTTAAGCATCACTTAATTTTTGCCAACATCTAAAGAAAACAAACAATTAATTTAAATTACGCAACAAAAGAACAACTACCTCTAACTCAACTCACATATACCTTTTTTTCTATTAAATTCGCAGCAGTTCTCCTCGGGTTGATATGATATCCGTTTTAATTTCAAAAGCTTTGACCTTTTCTTGACCCGTCAGGATGTGTGTCTGAGCCGCACGATACTTTTCTTTCAGTTCTTCAGATCTGGAGGGTCCCGCAAACCTGCAGCTGGGTTTCACTTTCACGTGTGCTGAGCTTTCCAGCGCGACCATCGCTTTCAATGTGGCTCTACCTTCTATCGCCACCTAGCGGTGCGTCTGCCTCCTAACGCAACATCAGCAGCAAGTTGATGAAACGC
>SOMO01000509.1:58306-70482 GCA_028128575.1 Paedocypris carbunculus
TTTTTTAATGCGTAAATGCCCGTGAAGCTTCTAACGGACTTGTCATGAAATGCCCACGGCTACAGATCTTTTCCACTGATTTGTTTAACACACACCGATAATGTTAAATGCATTTTGTAGTAATTCTTTAATTAGTGTAAAATGTACAACTCAAGTAAACGAATTATTTTGTAAACGAATAATTCTAACCTCTTGAGATTATCTTAAATGTAGCCGTTTAAATTGCGATTGCACGCCAGTTTTAAACAGTGTATCGTTTTATTAGTCTATTTATAAATTAATTTCACAAATTAATTACATTTATCGTGGTTCTTTTTTTACAATAATCGATTGATGTTTTTGTTTTGTTTTGTTTTGTTTTGTTAGGTATTGTGTTATTTTTAGAATAATACCGTTTAGACTGAAACAAAATATATTCATACCTGTTCATTTGACATTTAGCACATTATCTTTAAATCTTGCAATTAAATGATAATAATGGTAATGTCATAATATCAATCTTGACTTTTGTATCAATGACATTTAAATTAGATAGAAAAAACATTTTAAAGTTTTTATAGCATAATGCATTAAGTATGTATAATAATTAATACAATTATTTCCGAAACTGTTGTATTTTATTTCTGAAACGGACAAATACCCAAACATGGAAATTAAAAGCTTACAAGTATCCAAAAACATTAATCTGGCCCCCTAATTAAAGAGTTTTCATGACTTTAGAATTGTTTGATGCGGTTGAATTCCCCGTGGGATCGTTCCGCTTTGACAAATACATGGATTATAAAACTACAATAGTAACTGATACATTTCATCCCTGCAGGAATTCCGCGCTACCATTCCCAATCTCCCACCATGTGTGATCGGAAGGAGTTCGTCTTCTCTTTTAACGCCATGACCTCTTCATCCATGCATTCACCGGGGAGCAGCTCCTACTACCACCACCAGCAGGTCTCGTACCAGGACATCAAGCCCTGCGTGATGTGACACGAACCTTTGGAGGTCCAGGCCGTCTCAAACCGACCAGACCTGAGATGGAGTGGCTCCACTGGACCGGGCGGTGGAATTGAGATTTGCCCGTGAAATGAAAATATAGACGAATAAGAAAACGGCAACAGGAGAAGCTTGTACAGACCAGCACTCGAACCAGCACTGAAATGTGCGAATAGTTAAGTCGAGGAGAAGAGAACTATCTCTGCGGGCGGATAAACACCTCGGGATCTCCAGTGATGGACAATCGTCTTCAGGACCAGTTTGTTAATTCCGTTTCGCTTTAAATGTTTCACGACTGTCACTGTTGGAAAGCGAAATGAAGGCACTTTTAAACCCTAAAGCGCAATTTATTTATTCGGTAATTGACTTATTTCCGGCTGCGAGTTGCCGCGTGTTGACCACTTTACTGGCAATATTTGCCTGATGTACCATGAGGGTCAGCACATGTAAGCACTGTCGTCTTCTCTCGTCTCGTGTATGTGTGTGTATATACCTTTACTGGCACGTTTTACTCTTCAAGCACTGTATAAACTGTACAACGTGTAGATAATAGCTTCTCTTCTGATTTTTCATCTTCAATGGCTTTCAGTATTATCTGATGTAACAAGATTGAAATTGTAAAGTAATGAAATTAACTGTTGAAAACAAGATGACGTTTTCGTTTACGCTCTTTGACTTTTGAGCAATTCGTTTTACATATTTTGTATCTATTTAAAACAAGTCATTTAAACTTGGCTTTTCTTTTCTTTTTAAACAAAGTTACATCGATTTTAGATTTTACTCTTAATGCATAATAAAGCGTCACCGGATTGTGAAAACGCCAACAGTGATAAGTTCTTTTTTAAAATTCCAAAAATGAAAATGTCCATCAACTAGAAAATATAATAACAACGCCTTTGAATCGTTTTCATTTCAATGTACTTTCATGAATAAGATGACAAATAATTCCAAGCTAATTTATAAGTTCTTTAGAAGCGATGTTGCATTTCAAAGCACAGTTGTCAACATCAGATATCAAGATTTAAATTCTACGCGAGCAATAATTAATTTAAAAAAAAAAACATTTATATATATATATATATATATATTGTAGGAGTAATGAAGTTTTAAAAATAGTCTCTTACAGCAACACGGCAATATAGCTCGGTCAAATGTGTTTTCATGGTCAATTTTTGTTTTCGCAAAACAAGAAAAATGTCTCTAGTCGATTAAATGAACTGATTTAAATGTTATTATACAATATCATGTAAATTATATTGGTAAGATTGAAATTATACAAAACGACTTATACTATGCGGGGGAACGTAAAGACAAGTCTTTTTGGCCCAAAATATGCTTTTTTTTATTTTCGTGCCGCTGCAGGCTGCAGACTGCAGTCTAACGTCAATATGTAAATGTATCTTGTTTTCAGATTGTCTAGTGAAATTCAATCGGATCTTTGAATTAATATTGCGTTTTTCCAATATTCATTCATTTATAAATAATTTCAACTAACAGCGCTTCATACAGGCTGATTCGGTCCTCTGGCACCCTCCTGTGGCCACGGTGCACACAGCAGCCGCTCAATTTTTAAATCTGAACATGCAGTTTCCTCCTGTTGTCGCCAAGGTTCCCTGTTGTCGCCAACTATCTGACTGTACAAAAACGGTAAAAATACCTCGGGAGTCAAATTCAAAATGCTCTGGATGAGCCTTGTTTAATCATGTATGTGTGACGCTGCATGACCAGCCGTTATCACGCTCTTTCACCCAAGAAGTGATGGGAAGTTCGATTCTTTTAACAGACAGAAGTCATTTAATTTAATTTAATTTAATTGAATCGAATTTAATTGAATTTAACTTTAATTCTAGTTAAAGTTTCATTTTTAATTGAAAAAGCCTTTAATTGTCACACAGTGGGGAAATTGCATGTCACAACAGCAGAATAAACAAGTAGACAAGAATGCATGCATTAACATAAATAACACTGCACACACACTATAAATACATAAACATTAGCCATAACATAACAAACATTACACATAATGAACAAACACAAACCATTAATAAATAGCGCAGCACATCATAATCACAGTTCAAGTCACCAGTTTAAGATTGTGGAATATTTCGTAGTTTTTAAAAATAATTAAAGTGCCACTCGGCGGGAGCCAGTCATAAAAATATAACACGGACATTTATTGATTTTGTGAAGAAAAATGTTTGGGTTTTACTCTTTTATTGAGCTTTGTTCCGTCCAGTTTTGCTTATGATCTACCGTCAAATAGCTCCAAACCGCCAGGTGGCGCTAGGTGCCAGCCGCCATTACGAATGAAAGATAAACTATTTAAACCGCGTGGCGCACGTCGTCTATCTGACTCTCTGAAGCGTGGAGGTGGACCCCGTTGCTCGTCTCTACTCGAAGAAATCCATCAAAATCAACGTTTGACTTAATGGACGTTTGGTTAATTGTATGTGCTGAAAAGTGTTGACGTTTAAATTGACTATACTGTGTTCTTCAAAGAGTTACCAGCACATTAAGGTCACACGATCTTTCGGGTCACTCGATGTTCCTCCAGGACACTTTGTGCTTGTTCTACCCTCACCCGCTTGTGAAAGGCCCAGCCACGGTCAGTTTGTCTACAGATGCGGAATTACACTATAAGCACTTTAAACCCATTGCAATTAACTGATGCGTAGCTAATGGTTACATTTGTGCTATTAGTCTTTTTGTAACGCGTTCCAAAGTTATTTATAATTGTCATGAGTGACGCAGGGACCGCAGATGAAGACCTTGAGTTTGCTCTATTCACGCTGTCATCTACACTACTAAATAACAACGCTGAAGTGAACCCTTCTACTCAATAACTGTTCATTACAGTGTTCCAGAAAAATGGTGTAAACCTGCTGGTTAACGTCAGGAGTTGCTGATGCAAACACAAACGGCGCCTCAAGACGTGTTTTTCCGACACAAGAAACTACATTGAAACTACAGAGTGTTTTAAAATGGAAGCACTGATCGTTACAAATACCTCCTGGTAGGTGTTAGATTGTGCAGAAAAAATCTGAATATTTGAGTTACTGTAGTGAGTTTAATCAATTGTACATTCAGTTCTACAGCTTGAAAGCGCAGAGACCGACACAAGACCGTTCACGGTGAGTATTTTCCTACATGCGTTTGTGCGTGTGTGTGTGTGTGTGTGTGTGTACTGGTCTGCGTTGGTTTTTGTTGTCCATTCTTGTCAGCTTCCATAGTTTTTCAGAGCTGTGCTGTTCCTGCTTTTACAGGATTACGGATTTAATATTTATTTTAGTCTCGAGCTATCTGAGCTTTTGACCGAGTGAATCTGTTTGTCTGACTAATAAATGTAATTGGATTTTAGGATCTTCAACAATGATTTGATGCCATTTCGATACCACGGGGTGAAAAGGCAAAAGCAGTAAAAGGTGAAGCCCATAATGTCTACAAAGAAAAGCGTTTTTACCTTTTGCAATATATAAAGACTCGAACAAGGGAATTAAACTATAAATCATACATAAGACATTTAAAGTTCAATATTTATGAATGGGGTAAAAAAAAAAAAAAAAAAAGTTCAATAACTTGTCTTCCATGGCAATTGGATAATTTAAAATGAGTATGTTTCCTCGTTTATTAACACATGGACTTTGTGTATGACTGTAGCTTATACAAATTTCTCTATCTGTGTAGATGCAGTGATGAAGTTGGGTCCAGGCTCTGCTGAGGACTTCATCAGGGCCACATCTGCAGAACACAACCGGCACCATGGAGAAGTCACCAGGACACATTATTATCACCAAATTGATTTTTAACTGCATATTACTGATTGTATGTAATGTTTGATACTGCAGAGTTCTACATAAGAGGTTGCTATATTTTCTTTGATATAAGAAAGTTGTGATATTACTGTGTGCTCATAATAAATGAATGGTCTTTGATTAAAATTGTTGTGTGCATTAAACACTTAACTGTAGTGAACTACTAGTTAAAATATAGTATAAAATAACGTCGAAAAGTCATCCACACCCGCC
The DNA here is from genome assembly GCA_028128575.1 of Paedocypris carbunculus. Taxonomy (NCBI): domain Eukaryota; kingdom Metazoa; phylum Chordata; class Actinopteri; order Cypriniformes; genus Paedocypris; species Paedocypris carbunculus. Next base: position 63,322 of record SOMO01000509.1, read on the forward strand.
TCGTTTCAACTAATTACGCGTTTCGTCGTTTAGAATAACGGTCCGCACCTGCTGAGCGCCTGATCCGACGTCGAAAGAGCCGGTCGATTCCACGGAGTTTTGATCAGTGAGTAGCTTTGGGTGACTATTTGTAACGATAGCGCCTGCATTTTATTAATTCCGTTAGTACAATAGTTCGTGTCTCAACCTGTCGCGTGGAACACCGGGGTTCGAGTCCCCTACTGGGAGAGAAATCCGTAAAAAAATTCCCTCGTAAAGATATTGTGGGATTATGGATTTTTTTCAAAACATTCTGCAAATTAGCAAAACAGATGTGTCCGTGTAAGCCTCGAACTCACGATTGTCATATCAAGTCACTGACACGCGCTTCACTGCGCCAACGAGGCTTCGATATTTTATGCGACTATATGGTTCATTGCCGTTTATAAGTCTTGATTGTTTCTACTTCTTTACGGAGTGATATGTTCCGTCTAGGACTGGAAGTCAAGAGATCATGAACAGAGCGTCTTTCAGGATTCGAGAATTGCCTTGTACTGATCAGTTAAACCAGTAATAACCTCGCGAATAATCATCGTTAAATCTGGCAATCAAAACGAGAAAAAAGGACGCTGATTGCTTATTGATTTACACACTTATGAAATGGCACGCGCTTTTCTATTAATAATATCAATATTATTATTATTAAAATCTGTGTTTCCGTATTTTTTTTTTTTTTTACTGCATTTATTTACAAATGTATTATAAGGTCAGATATATTTGCCATTTAACTCTGACAGATTAAACCACTTTTTTTATCTGGATTGTTAAGTCACTGCTGTGGTGTCGGCTCTTTTTATACATAACAAATGTTGTTTTTAACAATGCTATTTGCACTTGGACAGTACATGTTATTGTATTACCTTCAACTACCTCTGATTGTTCCTTGACTACACTTGTACATTCTAAATAGAGGAAACCAGATGTAATGCAAAAGTATTAATGAGACAAGAAAATTAATGACACAATCACACAAAGAAAAATGAAACATATTACAGTATGATAATAACATGGAAACTGAAAATCTTGAAAAATAGATCATGTGAATAAAATAAAATGTAATAAAAAATATTTGCATACTTTAATGGGACACATGTATTCACCATCAAACTCCACATCAGAGAAGCTTTCGCCTTTCCTGATCCTGTATCGTGATGTCACACACAATTCTCCAGTTCCATCTACATCTACAACACCATCTACTGAGGAGCTACATGGACTGAAAAGGTCACTACAGGGCAAATCTGGGGTCACTACAGGGCAAATCTGAAAATAAAAGCAAGAAGTGAAACGCATCAACTGGTTTGACCGTCTCCATCGGTGCAATCACTGTATTTAGAAAGTATAAAATAAAAGTCCCTGATCCGCTCTCTCTACTCTTTCACATTCTGGTAAAGCTGCCACAGATCCCACAACCACCAGATCCAAAGGAACCCGCATCCTAAGGAACTCCTTAACACCCGGTGAGGAGACCCCAGCACCTGAGCCGTAGAGCAAACACGCAGCCCCTCCGACCTGGTGTTGCAATGAGCAGTGCTTTCCCATCCTGTGGTTAGAAAGAGGAGTGAAGCCAAGGTCATGATTGGGTCACAGTGCCGGGGCGGCTCTCCAGAGGTTTGTCGGGATCCACAGAGGTCCTGCTGAAGGCCTGCAGAAGACCTGACGACAGGCCTCCACTGCCCCCTGCAGATACAGCCAGAAATTAAGAGCAACGGAGCGGAGACTATAACGTAACCTATGGGTTTACATTCACCATGTAGGTCAAACATCTAAAATTAGGCCAGGAATCTTGTTGATAACGTCAAAACGTGAAAGCTAATCACGTGACTCGCTGACACGATCGCGACTCTTGGAATCAACACCGTGATCATTTATTGATGATTTCTCACCTTGAAATTTGTAATTCTGTTGTGAACAGACGAGATTCTTCTCCACGATGTGATCCCAAACTTTCTGCCGAATGTCCCGCTTCGTGTCGCCTGTCAGGAGGCAGCGCCCGAAAATAACGGCAAAGAAACCGCGCGTGTCGCTGAAATAATATCTGGAATGATCTTTATCAGAAGCTCCACGACGGCTGTGTAATAAACTACAACTACGGCGGCTCGACTGAGTCCAAACGCGCATCAGAGGAAACGGTGCGACACGGAGAACGGAAAAGAGATGATAACCATTAAAAAGATATGAGGAGAGGAATAAAGTAACAGAGAGGAGTGAGGAAGATGCAGATAGAAAACAAAATAGACGGAGAAAAGGGAGATAGAAGAAGTAAAAGAGGTAGAGGTGTTAAAGATCAGAGTATGAGGGAGAACTTAAAGAGAGGAGAGAATTAATAGGCTGAGAGAAGAAAGATTTATATATACGTATATATAAGTTATGTTTGTACTTATGTTACATAAGGTATTAAAAAATATTGAAAACAACGCACGTGAACCCGGAGAACACGAGAGGTCTGCAGGAAAGACAGATACACAATAGCCACAATACGCTCCTTTAGATGCTGGGCAGTGGATCATTTAGAGCGGTGTTGTCCAGTGGTCCAACTCAAAGGTCAGACTGACTTGAGGAACGTGCGGCCTGTAAAAACGACCCGTCTGAAAGCTTGAGCGGATAAAGTGAGGAAGCAGATCCAGGAGAGCTACGGCAGCGTGAGAAACAAGACACTCGACAGACACGTGAAGTTCCATCCATTTATCATGTGACGAAGGAATCAGGATGGAGGAGACCACAGGACCAATTTCCGTTTTTCAGGTCCTTGAGCTGATTTGAGGCAGAAACGAGGCGGACGATCCCTGACTGAGAGTCTGTCCAGTGACGCTGGTTTCCAGTGGCTTCAGGCCGAGCTCCTCCAGTGGGACTCCAAACGAGCGCAGCTTGGCTTCTGAGGTCCTCAGCAGGTCATTATGGGCCTGACGGTGGACCAGAATCCAGTTATTACCATCATGATGGACTGAGAGGCGGGCGAGCAGAAACACAAGATCTCCTCCATCTCACCTTAGAAACTCGTGCCACTTCATACTCCAAGTCTCGGATGGTCTGGTTTTTGGAGTTCAAGATGTCCTAGAAAGAAAGAATAAGCTTGGATCATTGTTTGTGATGGGTTCCGGAGATGTGTTTTCCTTCTGACGAACCTCTAGTTTGTTGGTGACGGTACCGAGAGCGGAAGGGTCCAGGTTGGCGGCGGACAACACCTCGCCGAGCTGCGCTTCCCTCTTCTCCAGAGCTTCGTTCAGTGTGCCGAGTTTGCGCTCCAGCAGAAGGTTCTTGAAGCCACTCTTCTGCTGAACCTCCAGGATGGCCTTGGTGAATTTGCTGTAGAGCTCGTCTCTTTCGGACTGGACCTGTGTGGTGTCACAGAGCCGTCAGCCTGGCCAACAGCGCCGCTCCATCTTGATCCTCACCTTCTCAAACATCTGCTCCAGCACTTCATGCTCCCACTTGAGTTCTTTCGCCTCACCTTCAGACGTCTTTAGACGCGCTCGAGCTCTCTGCAGACAGACAAGTCGGTCACCTCAAACATTCAGTAGGTCACAAGCTCTTGCCACGCGGCACCTACAGCGAGCGCCGTCTTGTCCTTCTCGTAGTTCGCCAGCTTCTTCTGATGCTGCTCCAGCTCCTCGATGGCGTTCTGCGAGGCCTCGGCCAGCTCCTTGTTTTTCTGCGACACTTCCGTCATGTCTTTGCTTCTCTTCAAGTCCTTTTTCTTGATCTCCTTGAGTTCCTCCTGAAAGCCCATCAGAAGGTCAGGCTGTGTCGATCCAACGGACCTCTTCTCACCTGCAACGAGGTGATCTGCTCCAGATGTTTGTAGATGATGTCATTGAAGTAGTTCCTCATGTCTTTGAAAGCGTTCTCGTGGTTCTTCATCAGCTTGTGGATGTGGCTGTTCTTGCGCTCGTCTATTTCCTTCATCTCGCTGTTGTGTCTCATCTGTTCTTCTTGACGCAGTTCCTGCATCTTCTTCTCGTATTTGTTTCCGACTTCTGCAGCCCCACGTTCATTTTGTTGTTAGAATTAACGCACAGCTCAGACAAAACGAATCTGCATTCAAACAGGAAAAATAACTCCAGTCCTTTACCTCTGACCTGCCTGGCAAAATCATTCCTGAGGTCCGTGATCTGCTCGTCATGTTTCTGGTGGGATGGGAGGAGACGGTTAGTGACATCTGGAACCGGCCTCCTCGTGGTCCTCATCCACCTACCAGTTGAATGCTCTTCAGCAGGTTCTCGCTGCTCAGCTCGTGCTCCTTCAGCCTGGTTCTCAGGCCGAGCATGTCTCCCTGCAGCTGCTCCTCCAGCTCGGCGTGCTGTTCCTCCAGCAGACTGCTGCTCAGCACGCCCTCGTGCTTCAGATCCGACAGCGTGTTCTGCTGCTCGTACAGGAGATGCTTCACCTTCTGCTTGTAAACCTGGAGGGCGACACGTTCTCATCACCACACGCCCGAGCCACAGCCATCATCACTTAAGCACGTTCCACACCTTGATCTCCACTTGGTGGCGCTCCTCCGCCGTCTCCATCTCTCGCTCTTTGTTTCTCAGCTGGCTCTTCATGTCTTTCAGCTGCCGTTTGGTGATCTCCCAGAACGTGTAGATCTTGTCTCGTTCTAACTGGAAGTAGTTGCGCTCTTCTCGCTCCCGGTCCAGCTCCTCACGCAGACGGACGATGTGCTCCTCCAGCTAGGAACGAGAAGATGCATTGAGCTGGCCACTATTAGACTGGTGGAATGAGTAGGAACGGTTGGAACCTGCTCTTTGCTCATGTCCTCAGCAGGAACGCCGTCCACCACCATCGCGGGTTTGCCTTTGGCCGGCTTGCTGGCTTGTGCTTTTTTCTTTGGAGGCTGAGGCAGAAACCACAGTTTAAACAAGATTAAATATATATAGAAAGAGGGAGTGATGGAGCAGAATCTTTAGAAAAAATTACATGATTGTAAAGAGAAATCAGACATATTTGATTTTCTGCCCACTTTTCTAACTTTGTCATGTTATGTACACAGGAGATAACACGTTTTTTTCGACACACACACATGCATATATATTTTTTTACGAGGTTCGCTCTGTTAAAAGTTTTACGTTAATATTTTGTCCAACTAAAATTCGTAATAAAAACAACTGCAGCACTTTTAGCATATTAGCATTTTATCCTTAGCCAGCAAAGTAAGGCGTTACTGGTCTGTGTGAGCAGAGAATAACGGCACAAAGAGGAGTTTTAGTCGTTCTTACCATCGTCAGTCCAAATGCGAGAATTTCAAAACAATATCGATGAAAAAATAGTGTCCTGCTGCAAATATCCTGCTGCAAGAAACAACGGTCTCCTAGCAACTTGAGATCTCGCGAAAGTCACGCGATGAGACCAAGCGCGAGGAGCTTCCGGAAAAACAGCACGTCCGCAAGAGGGCGCAGCGATTCCACATTATTATTTGGACATGCGCTCATCAAAGGCGCGCTCGTGAATATAACAATAATGACGTAAACAATACTACATTCCATGTAATCCATACACACACACACACACACATACCTGTTTTTCAAGTGAATTGAAAAGATAAACTGCCCCTTAAAATTGAGAAGATTAATCTTCCTGACAGCGTCTTGTTTTCTCATTTACTAGCCAATTTATTTTAGTAAACGAATGACGAGCTCGCAATTTAACGTTACCGCGTTTTTAACGATTAATCGATTCGTTTTTTGTCATTTTTTTAAATTCTGTCAAGGGGAGCTGGAGCCAATCACAGCAACTCTGAGGCGGGACACACCCCCTACCGTAATTGTTTAGTGTTTCAGACGTTTGTTAAAGCAGCAACACGTGACTCCAGACGCCCCGCCCCCTCCTCTCCTCTGACCTCCTGGCGCGAGGCTTCAGTTCAGACAGACAGTCTCCCGCCTTCTGGATGGATGAAGCAGGTAACGGTCATTATAGCTTGAGGAATGAGAAACACGTCTTTTGTATAGAGATTGCGGTGGATCTGTGGCTCTTGTTGTAAAATTTCAACTTGAATTGAGAATTGGATGTCGAAAGCTTTAGTTTTAAACATCTTGTAAATAATGATATAATGTAATATTTTTGGTTCACACACTCACACATCAATATTAATAATGGACTGTAACTACAGTAAGTGCTCCTCCGCTGAGGTTCAGATGTGATCTGCTGCTCCACAGACGACACGCTGGTGGAGCGCTGGGTCCGACACTCCAGCCTGAAGATGGAGGAGAAGGACAGCGGCTCTGGACTTCACGCAGGTCCACGGCAGCATCCCGTCAGGAGGCGTGAGTACCGGAGTGGCAGTGTGTTGAATTTGAATGCAGATGAACAGATGCGGGTTTGACCACGTAGACCACCAGTAGAACGTGTTCGGCGAGACGGAGACCAACGGTCACGAGGAGTTAAACGCCGCTGCCTGCCTCACAACAGTCGCCGCCTGTCTCGTCCTGGCGGTGTCGGTCAGCTGACCAGCCCCAGTCCATCTGCTCCAAACAAGCGGGCAAACCAGAAGCTTCTGGAGGCTCGCCAGCTTTAATTGCTCAGATGTTCCCCGTTGCAAACCAATTGTGAAGAGTCCCACACTTCCACAAGGAATGCATAGGGCGTGTTGGAGGCGGGGTTAGGCTGTGATGTCACTGGAAGGTCTCGCTCGCTCGGCGTGTTCTGGTGACCCAGGCTTGTCTTCCAGCAGAGCCCTCGAGCAGCGTGTCTTCTCTGGAGGTCCACGTGGACCTGCTGGACCTGAGCGAGCTCACGGACACGTCTGACTCCGAGTTCTCCGAGGTTTTCGTGGAGTCGGATGAGAACCCTCACTGTAGTTCTCCAACGAGTGAGTGTGTGTGTGTGTGTGTGTGTGTGTCCAGAAGCACCTGAAGAGCATCATGACCTCGAGATGTTGTTCGTGCAGGTCTCCATCATCCTCTGATGCGCATGTACATGCTGTCGCCCTCCTGGAGACGCCGCAGTAAATGCACCCGACCGCACAAACACGGCAGCTTCTGCGAGAGCGATGAAGCGAGCGGCGTGAAGACGGACGGACCGGAGAAGACGGACGGGTCACAGCAGGTCCAAACCAGCCCCAAGGAGTGAAGCCTTTCCCTTTCAACCCAGATCACACCTCATCAGCTTGTCCACACATACACTCTC
>SOMO01000509.1:74982-94457 GCA_028128575.1 Paedocypris carbunculus
ATGGATGGATAGATAGATAGATAGATAGATAGATAGATAGATAGATAGATAGATAGATAGATAGATAGATAGATAGATAGACGGATGGATACAGTACATGAATGAATGGATGAATACAGTACATGGATGGATGGATGGATGGATGGATGGATGGATACAGTATGGATGTAAGGATGAATGGATATAGCACATGGATGGATAGATAGATGGATGGACGGATGAATGGATAGATACAGTACATGGATGGATAGATAGATTGATTGATTGATTGATAGATTTAGGCAGCGAGAGAGCTGAGGGACTATCAGAGTTTCCTCAGGTAAGTGATGTGCTACTAGACTCTTCCGGAATGGTTTGTACTGCTTCCTCTGGGCCTGAGTGACTTCACAGTTCAGCTGGAACAGATTTCCTGAGACGTGGCTCTGCGCCAGACGCACTCGTTCACCTCCGGCAGACACTGACTCTCTCACGGGGGAGAAGCGTTCAGCGCTGGATCAAACCCACCACCCTCGTGTTGCGAGCAGACACACGCCGGTCTTCCGCCAGACTGTGTGTTTTAATGCCGAGCTTTTTGCTTTTATGTGTCTGTCTGATCTTTTGATGTGTGAGACAATCGCGTCTTCGAGTGTCGACGCGCCGGTGAAATCCGACGTGTTATTACACGGGTGATAAGAGGGAATGTCGTCACCTTCTGCTTCTCCTCAGCGGGGAGAATGGTTGAAGTTCTCGTTTGGGATCCAGACTGAANGGGTTTGTGTCTTGATCAAGGACACTCAGCTGTAGAACCCACCGGACCGACCGGACATAGAACCTGGGTGACAGATCCAACTCCCTCCGCTGGACCACAAACTCTCCAAAAGCCACGTGATGGCACGTGACATCAATATACAGTAAAGAGAAATTATTCAGTGAGTTTCATTACACAACCGCGTTACACAACAACGTTACACAACAATGTAGCTACAATGTATTTTCTTCTAAACTTTAACTCAGAGCACAACAGAACCGTGTTCACCAGTGTGTTTCCCTCACAGTCTCGCTGCTGGAGGTTGAGTCTCCGCCATCAGGCCCAGACCAGCTGAGATTCAGCTCCCCCTGACCCAGACATGGAAAAGTATGGAGACTGGAATTCTTGTAATTGAGTTAATTTGATGTAGACAGAGAACTGTTCTTCTGAAGCCCCAAAAGACCTTGACGAATGAGGAATAAAAGTATTTGTGGCATACGGCCGACAACAGACGTGACTGAACCCGCAAGGAAGGTCTCAGAGGAAAGTGTCCTGAAGACTTTCTGCTTTCTCGGGCCGCCACATTGTGCTGGAAATTAAAAGCTGTTTTGTTTCTGAGGATGTAAATTGGATTTGCTGGACTCTGAGCTAGATACATGGATTAGTTTTATAATCTGTAGATAAAGCACGTTTTGTTTTCCGTTTGACTAAATCACCCGTGGCTCAGAAAGACTCCAACATCGTTTTGGGAATGAATGCGTAAATCGTTTAGCACGTCAGTAGCCGCTTTGAGACATAAGAGTCCATTTAGGAAAATCCGGGACAGGATCTGAGCGGGACAAATCTAATTGTGTGTCTGGCTTGTGCTGCGGTGACAGAGCGTTTAATGTCCAGCTTCATTACCGCACGTCTCATGACTCTCGTCTTCAAAAAGACAGCATGCATCGCCTCTCTGCCACTTTTAACTCAGAGTTGCCTTTTATCTTCAATCTGTGTCTTTTAGCTTCAGATTGTGCCCTTTCAACTCAAAAATGTAAATTATGCAATCTCAAAAAAAAGTNTTCGATTTAATCCTCCCGTTCTTTTCCCAAAACCAGACACCTTTAGCTTTTGCCAAACTGTGGTTAAGAGTTGTGCACATGACCGGCAATGCCTTCACAAAACAAAGAGCTTCTGTGTGAAGAGAGTGGACCAACCCAAGGATCGAGTGTTCCACCAGAACTGTGGTCCCTTACAGAGACCCATCTTATTAAGAGCAGAAGGTGCTCAGGTCTTCACAACGCAGACTTCTTCCAGGATCTGTCTCGACCTCTTTCTCAAACTTTAAAACCAGTAATGTGGCAGCTAATGTGACCTCCACGCCGCTGAAGTCGCTAGATGACCAAAATGACCGCAAGAGCAACAAATGTCCCCAAAATGACCCCATTCAGGAGTGAGCTACATCTGGAGAACGTCAGGCCACACTCACTTCAGTGAAGGTCACTATCATGGCATGACTGCAAAACTGCATCTGAGCAAAAAACATGACATTCAACAAGATTCAAAATATTATTTTTTGCACTGTATTCATCCCCGTGGGGCAATTATCAGGACCATGATCTACCACAAGAGCAGTGATCAGTGGGGCATGTAGGTTAGTGTCTTGCAGAAAACAAACATCACAGGTAAACATGGTGGTGGAAATGTAATGGTGTGGGGCCGTTTTTCTGCTTCAGAACCTTCAAGACTTGCTTTGATTGATGAAAGCACACAATCCTGAAAGTGAATATCCAGTCCTATATTAGAGACATGAAACAAACAGGTTCTGCACCAGGATGTGGGGACACAGCAGCTCTGATTTACCCAAGAACTAAAAAAGGAGTTCCGATCTGAGCCGGAAAAAAAGACGAGGAATAAACAAGTTACACGTTGCATGTTTATTCATCTAGCAGTTACATTGCAAAATGACATGAAATACTAGTGTGTCAATAGAAAGGTTAAACTTCATGTTTTCTCCACCAATCATACACGTTAAAGTCAGAACAAAGTCAACACGCTACAAGCTAATCACGGCCTATTTACAACACGACAAACCTCGTCTATCAGAAAAGAGAGCGGTCAGAAACAGAAGACGGAAAGCATGCATCGGATACGCCGTAAGCACTAAAGGAACCACTACAGCGAGCTGGGAAAGGTCCACCTCTACGTGGACGTCAAACGGAAGACTACGAAACTACCGTGGGCTTTCCAGTTGGCCTGTGAAGTATGTACACTGGAGGCAAAGACAAAACTGCAAACACCGAGTGACGACACACTGCTACTGAAAACAGAATAAATATAAAGCTGTGTGTGTGTGTGTGTGTGTTGTCCGGACTCCTGTACAAACGCGGCGGCTTGGGTTTCCGCTAGGCGAGCTAGTGTAGAAAACAGCGATGATAAACCTGTGATATACACGACGTACAGGCCACGGAGCGCAACAGCCCTGATGACTATTTGGACCTGTCCTTGATGCGTGGAACTGAAAAGCTAAAACCTGGTCCTCCACAGCATTTATTACTGCATCTACAGCTCCACGGGCTAACGGCGCTAACTGTTGCAGTTTTGTGATTGCTCCAACCGTCTAGAACCGAGGTGCTCAAACTTGTGCTGATCTAGGGCCAATTAACAACTCAGTACATTTTAGTGGCGTTTGATGTCTAAAACCATTTTCAATTCACGTTAGATGTAAATTGGACGTTTTTGTGTCATTTCCAAAAAAAGCAGCAATTCTTTGCGGAAAAGATGCAGTATTTTACAGGATTCTCTTGCATCGTTTTCCATTTATATGTAAACACTAGTAACTGTTGTTAACAGGCTGATACTGATTCTGATACGGTTTCGATAAAATACAGTATAGTACCGTTTTTAGGGAGGTGGGCAGAACATTTTTACAGTAAAGACCAACATTCCCCTGTGAAAAAGCGGTAACATACTGGTAGCTGGGTTTCCCAACAGCATACTGTAACATGATTCCCTACAGTATCTTTTCTTCCCCAAACACTGTTGTTTTCTTCTTTACAGCACAATACCAAAGTCTACAAGTCTTCCCATGACGCATTGCAAAAAACAGCAGCTTCCCTCTAAAGCGGCATGTGCTGTAAAAACAAAAAAACCCGTTATCTCAATAAAACGGTATTTTAAACCATTCATGTGAATTTAAAGCGTATTTTACAGGTCGAATCGAGTTGGAGCACCTCCGGTCTAGTTTCCTAGGTGTTGGAATATTCTGCTCTCCATGATCCTGTTTTAGTGTTTTGTTTAGTCTTTTCTGTCCAATGAAAGCCACACAGAAACAACAGGGGGGGAAAAAGTCCATCCAATCCGACAACCAGACGACAAAGAACCAACACCTCTTCCGTACATGAAAATATAAAGTAAAACCCATCTGAGCTTCCTTACCAAGGAGCAGATTAAAGTCCAAAATAGCACCATTCATCAGTGTCTCAAATCCGTGGCAGCATCTCAGTCACTTACCACAAGGAAACAATGCGTCTCTACAGCTATTTCTACATCACGACGTACATGATTACACTTTTATATACTGGCAAAGCAACACAAAATTTAAAGCAAAAATAGCAAGCAAATTCTAAAAAAAAAAATTAAAAATATTAAACGATAATAAAATATTAACTGGATACGTTTTAGTAACTGCGTGAGGAGCGGGGACTCTTAGCCTTAGTAAATACTGTTTGCTTTGAGTAATGACTGACGTTGGGCGATTATGAGGAGTTCTCTCTTCCTTTCATTCGGAAGGATTGATGTCTGCCGACACTTCTCTGTCACGACCAAATACTTGAAACGGAATTGGACGCGACGTTTAATTGTTCTATTATTTAGGGAAGATCTGCTCTCAGGAAAGCACAAAGTCATCAACGTTTTTCTGCAAATACTGCCTTTCCTACCCGGAAATTAACAACTGCTCTGAAAAAAAAAAAAACCCAAAAAACAAGACATTCCAGATTCGATGCTAAAGGTCTTAAAACCAAAATATTCCTGCCATTTTTGGACTTCAGGACAAACGTCACGTTTCACGTCAAAAATAACATTTACACTGTAAAATGTTCAATAAATGTGGTAAATTTTGACGGAATCACTCCAAAAGTTCGGAAGGATTGTGTCAGACCAATCGTGAGTTTAAGACCGGAGTTATTTTCAGGGAAACGTGGAATGAGGCCCATGACGGTGGAAACCATGATAGCGAAATGGTTAATGACGCTTCCCATCACATCACTGCATGTAAACAAAGAGCAGCGGCGAGTTCATCACCACGCCACCGGGGGCAGAACAAACAAAGTGAATGAAAGAGTCCAGCCGCGCAGAGTCGAAGTGGACAAGTGGAAGACGTGCTGCCGCCATGAGGTTCCCGGGGTCTGCCAACAAAGACATGAGGGTCTTTAGTGAAGCTCCAGTCTGCCAGGTCTGTCTCGAGGTGCTGTGTGTCTGCTGCCGTCCCCTCCAAAAAATCATATCATCAAGGCTTAGAGTCCCAGGATTTTCTAGAATACTATTGATCACAAAGATGAGGGAGAGACCCCAGCATCACGATTCTTCTGTACCGCACACCCTAACCATAAAAACAAGGATATAAATGTTTGAGGACATGAAAAAAAAAAACAATATACACGGGGGAATCGTCGCCCCGGGGCCATTCCCTATCCCACGTCAGACAGATGGAATGTGGGTCTTTTCGAGCAGCTCTGCTCCGCGTCACCGGCCTGGAGAACACAGCTGTCTGCTCTGAGGAAGCACAGCACAATAGATGGAAATCAAGACCTGTGATTACAGGAGACGTTCTTCACGGAATATCTGGAGTCTGACCTGATGCAACGCCCCATTCCTCCTGCTGGTGTCACTGGGAGGCGTTATCTGGAGGGGGGGGTAAAGAGAGAAAAAGAGGCAAGGAAAATGAGAAGAGAGAGTGAGCCAAGGAGAGAGAAAGGGAGAGGTGAAGATAGGAATGAATGAAAGAGACAGCGAGAGTAGAAAATGAGAAAAGGGAGTGAGATGGTTAAGAGAATTCAGTTTGTGAGTTGAGGGGGGGGGGCAGAGAGAGTGAGAGAAGATAGAGACCAGAGGTGAGAGAGGGGATAGAAAATGAGACAAAGGGAGAGGATAGAGAGACCAGAGGTGAGAGAGAGGATAGAAAGAGAGCAAAGGGGAGATAGGGAGACAAAGGTCAGAGTGGAGGAAGAGAGGGTAAGGAGAGAGAAAAAAAGAAATAGGAAGAGGACAGAGAGACCAGGTGAGAGAGAGAGAGAAGTAACCAATGGTGAAAGAGAAAGAGATAAAAGGGGAGAGGTTAGAGAGACAATAGATGGGAGAGGATGAGAGAGTTAGAGGTGGAAAAGAGGGTGGAAGTAGAGAAAAGGGGGAGAAAATGAGACAGCAAATGAGAAAGGAGAGAATGAGAGGAAATGGGAAAGAGAGGAGGGGTGAGAGAATGTGCGTGCGAGCACAGGAGAGTTTGACAGAGATGAAAAAAGAATGAATGAGAGAATTGAAGGGAAAAAAAGAAAGACTTAATTTAATATCTAGACATGTTATTAAGACAATTAATAAAATACTTTACAGTCATTTAGCAGACGCTTTTATCTAAAGCGACTTACAGATCACATTTTTTTTTTACAATTCGACAAATCCCTGCTTTCCCTGGGAATTGAACCCATGATCCGCTTCACCAGCGCTCTACACACTGAGCTACTGGCAAAGAATTGAAGGGGAAAAAAGAAAGGCTGTATTTAATATCTAGGTATGTCCTTAGTTGTAATAAAACAAAGAAACGTTAGTTGTCAGAAACGGATAAAAGTAAAAGTAAATGTACATTTAGTTATAACTCAATTTTAAGATAATAGCAAAAGCCTTTCCACAGAGCTAAAAAAAAAAAAAAAACGACTAATAACGATCCAATAAAACTAATAAACTGATATAAAACAAATATTATTAATAATAATTCAGTGGATGAAACAAATGGGATGGTATAAGGTCTGGTGTAAAGGTCAGAGTCGGCGTCCCCGCTGAGTCAGTCCGGCCGAGACAAGGACAAAACCCGTGTGACACGCGGTCTCGGTCTCCCTCTCCCCGGGGCCCGGCGCGATCTGCATTTCTTTTCTCTCCTTTTTTTCAGCCCGGGTTGCAACGGAGAGCACCTGCCTCCCATTCCGACTGCAGCTTGGAGCGTTTCCAAATCCAGTCAAACGAGGTCACATTTCCCCCCGCCTTCCCGCCACACGGAGCGCGCATGAACCCGCTGAACCCGGCCGCCGCTGCTGCAGAAACCCGCCCCTGTCCTCCCATTCCATCACTGCCGCTGTGGGGAGATGCTGCACGGCGTCTGGAGAACAGACCCGATGCTTTTTGAGGCTGCTGTGGATGATGGTGGTGATGATGCTGAAGCAGCGAATGCCCGTATGCATGACTTCATCCGCAAGTCTAAATTTAGGAGCGCGCCGAGCGAACGGCTCCCGAGCTTCAAAGACCGTCTGGATCTTACGGGGATCCGTGGAATTCCTGCTCCGCATTCCTGCAGTCCCGCTTTGGATGAGAAAACGGTGTCCTGATATGAACCGGGACCGGGTCTGAGTGACCGGCCCGTCAGGCCTTTCTAAGACACGCGGGTCTAACGGTCCGGCTTTTTTTGGGGGTGGGGGGCATTTTTACAAGCTTATCTCTCACACACACACACACACACACACGCACGCACGAGTTTGCCGCACGCACGCGTGTGGGAGGCAGGCGGTGGGGAATACAGGCGAGTCTGTGTCTGGGTACAAAAACTGTACATTCAGTTCTGCAGTGGCGGTTTTCCTTTTTTTTGTCTCCCCTCTTTTTCCACTTTTCAGGCGGTTTGAAACTAAACTAGCAGATCGGTTCAAGTTCAGGAACAAAGGAGTCGCGGCACGTCTGCGCATCCGCAGCCGCACTTTCGCCACGGCTCTTCCCTTCGCCGCTCACATCTTCCCCGCTTGACCGTTTGATTAACGTGCACAAACCGCGACACCGACACGACAACCACCGACGCTAACGGGCACGCGCAAACGGCACCCGGAGAATATGTGTCGTTTCACACTTTGGCGAATGTGTGGAGATTTACTCACAAATGAGGCTCCGGAAAGTTGTTTCGGAAAATGTGCTGGAAACGCCGCCGCGAGGACGAAAACCGACGCGGGCAGAAGCCTCGCGGGGCTCGGGAAGCCCGTACAAGGCGGCGAGGCAGAGGCGTCCGGAACCGAGTCGTGTCCGCTGGCAGACTGCGCGTAATTCAACAGAGGGCTAATTTTGACCGAGCTGGACCGGGGCCAAGCCCCCCATTCCGGCTCTGCACTGCTGCAGTTCGCCCGGTTCAGACTGACTGCTGGTCTGCTCGTCGGGGGGAAGATCTCGCAGTCTCCGCCCCTTCTGAGTGCGGGCGGCGGAAAACGATGTCCGGGGAGACACAAAGGAACGCGGCGGGGCCCTGATCGAAGACAAACGGATGCTTGACGGACATCCAGTATAGTTTTAATCAAGGTTGCTATAGTGGTGTGTGTTTCGGAATCTACTTTATTTGAAACGAAATGCAATTTGTGATTCGCATCTGGCTAAGCGAGCGATCACAACCGCGCGTGATTCGTTAATCCCGGCAGCGATGAGAAATGTAACAGGTTTCTGAGCGACTGGTTAAATCCCAAAGTTGTTTCGCTTGGAAAATTAATTTCAGATACTGTTATCGGTTTGTTCGTGTAAAACTGTGTTAGAAAGTGCTAAAAAGTAGTTTGACTGAATTAAACGCACGTTAAAACATTTATTAAACTCCGTAATCGTAAACCGCCCACTTCGGAACTTGCTTGGTTGTGCTCACGTCTTTCTATGTGCAGAAGTCGAGCTGCTGACCAATCAAACCGCGGTATTGTACTTGGGCTTGACGTTGATTGGTTGTGTCCATCCAGAGAGAACGAGAACTGATTAATTATTCAATCAGTCGTGAATAAATGGCTAAACATCTACAGTACTTATGTACACACACATACACACACAATATACGGTAAATTTCTCCAGTGTTTTTTTTTTTTTTAACGACAGGCACTTTTGTAGAAATGTGTATGTTTTGCAAAATATGTATTGTGTCTTTTAATGAGCTTCATTATGTTAAAAAAGAGGAAAATAAATACGATTATATGATTAAAGATACGAATAACAGAATTCAGCCTATGATAAATTAACTTGTGAATTTCATACTCGTGTCAATTGAATTGTTCTATCAAAAACGGCAAAAGAGACTTTGATAAGAGCTGCTTTAGATTTTATACTGGGGATTTTTGTACAAGTTTTTTCGTGCAGCTCATTTCAAAACGACACTCAAAGAAGCAATAAAACACTGTCTTTAAACCACCCCCATAAACTAGTAATCCACAGGTTAACCCCTAAATCCTTCAAGTACTCAATCTCGGGGGTCATCATTTTTCTGCACAGCTCTCGGAACCGTGGCTCTATATCGGCCTTCAGGTTGTACCCCAGGATGGAAGCCTCTCCTATGGGCTGCCAGGGTTTCATGTGGTGGTCTGTGATGTCCTTGGGCTCCACGGCTCCCCCGCCATCAATACAGATGGACCTCATTTCAGCGTTCCTCCTTCGCAGTTCCTTCACCTGCTTCTCCATCCGGGTTCGGCCGTAAGCTTCCACCCGGGCCCAGAAGGTGGCGTTAAAATATCGATAAAGCCTCCAGTCAGCGCCGTTCCACTGCCGTGCTTTAGTCCTCAGCTCCGGGGACATGTAGGAAACAGCCCCGGCGTTTCTGGCATTCAGTTTGAAAAACATCAAGTCCTCCATCTGCCAACACAGGGCGTCCTTCAGAAGCACCAGCGACTCCTCGAAGTGGTCGGAGATCAGAACCAGCTGAAACCGCTTCTCAATGTACTCGATGGCGCTCTGCACCTCCTCATCACGACTCTCCAGATTGTTCTCGAAGCCGAAGTCAAACAGCTGCAGGTTCTTTAAATAAAACGCATTGATTCCCTCCGGGTTGTAGTAGTGCTCTGGGTTCTGGAGAAACTCCTCGAATTGGTTCTCACCGGGAATTCTCCAGATTTGAGGCACGTAGCCTTTGTAGTAGTAAAACGAGGACTCGAAAAGCTCGGCGGGGTCTCGCAGAATGGCGAAGAAGAAGGTGTCGGATGGCAGGAGCTTCTCCACCTCGGGTGGATTGAACCTCATGTGGTTGCACAGTATGTTATAGCACAGGCCCGGCTGGTAGCTCTTCACCTGGGTTCTGTAGAAGCTGGACGGGTAGAAGAAGTCGTTGCGTCCGTCTGGGAGAGCAAACCTCAGGCCGTGCTTCTCTCCAAAGCGCAGAAGAATGTTCAACAACGTGCTGCTGGCCGTCTTGTGGGTCTTCATGAACATCAGGTTGACTTTGGGCCTACAGGTCGTGTCCTCTGTGACCGAGCTCGGATGAGGCGATGAACTGTTTCGTGAGGCTTGAGCGCACGATGCCATTGACAGACTGAAAACACACAGTGAAACAATAATGAAACGTTTATATTTCAAACGGTCCGACAAAGAAAACCAGTGTATTATTTACAGTGATCGCCACCAGTCAATTACGATACATCTTTTGTTATGCAAGCAAAAAATGAGACTACAGCTGGAATTGTTGCCGATTGATGATGTCATAGCGAATTCCTGCCCCCAACACTTCTTTATGTCATGTTCATGAATAACGTTTGTTATTGAGAAATGAGTTGTGCTTACTTAATCATGTAAAGTTGATCAGCATGTTAAAGAATGTGAAAAAAAANGTCCTCCACAGCATTTATTACTGCATCTACAGCTCCACGGGCTAACGGCGCTAACTGTTGCAGTTTTGTGATTGCTCCAACCGTCTAGAACCGAGGTGCTCAAACTTGTGCTGATCTAGGGCCAATTAACAACTCAGTACATTTTAGTGGCGTTTGACGTCTAAAACCATTTTATATTCACGTTAGATGTAAATTGGAAGTTTTTGTGTCATTTCCAAAAAAAGCAGCAATTCTTTGCGGAAAAGATGCAGTATTTTACAGGATTCTCTTGCATCGTTTTCCATTTATATGTAAACACTAGTAACTGTTGTTAACAGGCTGATACTGATTCTGATACGGTTTCGATAAAATACAGTATAGTACCGTTTTTAGGGGGGTGGGCAGAACATTTTTACAGTAAAGACCAACATTCCCCTGTGAAAAAGCGGTAACATACTGGTAGCTGGGTTTCCCAACAGCATACTGTAACATGANATTCTCTTGCATCGTTTTCCATTTATATGTAAACACTAGTAACTGTTGTTAACAGGCTGATACTGATTCTGATACGGTTTCGATAAAATACAGTATAGTACCGTTTTTAGGGAGGTGGGCAGAACATTTTTACAGTAAAGACCAACATTCCCCTGTGAAAAAGCGGTAACATACTGGTAGCTGGGTTTCCCAACAGCATACTGTAACATGATTCCCTACAGTATCTTTNGTCTTGCTCGCGGCTAAATGACCCAGACCGCGGGTAATGTCCAGCATGGCACTTACCCGCCAGTGTCCAGCAGCGAGGGCGAGAGGAGGCAGTAGAAAGCCGTGAAGGAGACCACCAGCGCTGCCCACAACAGCTTCACGCGACCTCCCATCTGATCTGAGCAGACAAACCGCCGTTACTACACCGCATCACGTCCCGCCGGTGGCCGCCGCGGACTCCGTGTTTACAGATCTTCGCGATAAAGCCATGTTTCCGACGGCTCGTGTAGCATGTGTGTGTTTGTGTTTTTGGCCGAAACAGTTTCAACCCTGTTTGCACATCAAACAGGCGAATCCAGCTCGCGCTCTTCCTCCCGTGAGCGCTACAAAACCCACAATAAACATCTCCGCCTTGTGACATCAGCCTATACAACATTCTTAAATATCCCTGAAATTGTATCCCTGAAACTCTAAGTATCTATGCAAACGATTCCTGAAAGCCGGCGTTCCTGGAACCATTACTCAGCAGAGAGTCTGACACCGGCCGCCCGCCCGCACGCGGGCAGGTCAGGTTGCACCGGCCGAGCTCCTCCTCGTTCACGCGGTTACCTGACGAGTGCATTAGCGTCGTCGGATGAGTCGGATGAAGTGTGGCATCGTGGCCGCGCATCGGGATGAAAAAGGTCTGGATCTTTTCATTCGGACTCAAACCTGTCCTGCAGGTTCGGGTCAACGGCGGACTAGGTCACTTATAGGGCGCCCCCTGCCGGAGGTGTTGCATAATTAAATATAAATAGATACGTATACTGTATATATAAATATACTGTATATATAAGTAATGATACTGTACTGTGGTTATATTTCAGAGCACCTCCTCGTGCTCTGAAAATTCAATACAATTAATAAATACAGAAATAGGCACCAGCACGGCCCCTCCCCGGCTATTTCCCACTTTGTGCGGTACGTGCGCGCGGTTCAGTTTCAGGCGGGGGAAGAGCCGCACATCCCAGGCGTAGAAATTCAATACTGTCAGACAGTGATCCGACGTTCTCAGTCTCAGTGTATTTGCTTTAATAATGACAACAATATATTTAGAACGCGTCTACAGCGTTTGAAAAAAAAGTATAGATGGAAGATGTCTTATCAGCTGTTTAATTTATGTTATTTGAATGAATCATTGTTTTATTCTTCTTAATATTTTACAGTGTGTCGGAGTCGTGTCGTACATTTTTACCATTTTTATTTATCACCTTTTTAAATGGGTAGTGCAGTCTTCTGTCTGTCAAAGGGCGGACTCTACGGGACAGTAGTATTTTCAGTTGATTTTTAAACGCATATTCGCTCATATTTTTGTACGATTTTTAGCATCATTTTGAAATCATTTATTTATGAATTACATTTATGACTCTGCATTCTTTAACTTGCAACAGTTAATTCCAAATTAACTCATTATTTATTGTATCCAAAATTTAATTTAGTGAAAACCGGTAATGTTGCTTGCGTGATCTTTGCGATGGCTCAGGGATTTTGTTCTTTGCTTGCGTGTTTGTTTTAGGATGTCACTCCCATTTGAGTTTTAAGAGAAGTGTTTCAGAGAAAACGCTTTTCATGTTCTTTATGATCACACACACACACACACACACACACACACACACACACACACACACACACACACACACACACACACACACACACACCCTGTTGTGTGAGGAGAATGACTGTGGCATTAGTCTCTCTGAAAGGCTTTAGTTTGTGAATGACCTCTGATCACAGGACTGTGTGTGGGTGTGTGTGTGTGTGTGTGTGTGCGTGTGTGTGTGTGTGTGCGTGTGTGTGTCTCAGAGACAGTCACACAACTTGTTGTCCAGGATTCAGCCTAAGGTCCAGATCACGATGAACCTACAAGAAGCTCCTGGAAATGACATTCTCCAGACTCTGGTCGATCGATATGTTGCTATTTGATAGTGAAATCTTGTTGAATCTACTCTCGATTGCTCTTCAGAAACACACATCTGTTTGTTTACTGTGTGTGAGATTGACAGAGAAAGTAAGTGTATGTGTGTGTCAGAGAGAGAGAGAGTGAGTGAGTGAGTGTGTGTATGTGAGAGGGTATGTACGTGTGTGTTATAGAGAGAAAGTGTGTGTAAGAGAGAGTGGTTTGTGTATAGAGAGTGTGTACTTTTAAATGCACACAGTGTGTGTGTGTTTATGTGAGAGGGTATGTATCTATGTGTGTCATAGACACAGTGTGTCAGAACGAGGAGTGTGTGTTCGCGAGAGTAGTTTAGAAGTACATTAGTGTATGCGTATGTGTGAGTATGTGTTAGCTTCAAAAAAGTATGCTTGTGTTTATGTGTCAGAGAGAGAGAAAAAATGCGTGTGTGTGTGTGTGTGTGTGTGTATGTGTCAGAGAGAAAGAGAGGGTATGTGCGCGAGAGAGGGTGTGTATTTGCGAGAGTGGTTTACGAGTATGTGAATGCATATGTGTGAGTATGTGTATGCGTATGTGAATGCATATGTGTATGCAGGGGCGCCACTAGCAGTTTCGGGTCCCTATGAAAACATTTTGTGATGGGCCCTATATTTAGTCTCTGTGGGCCCCAAAAAGACCCTGGAATTTTCCTAACCTTTCCCCCCTTAATGCCGCCCCTGTGTGTATGTGTATGCATTTGTGAGTATGCATGAGTATATGTATGTGTATGCGGTTGTGTGAGTATATGTATGAATAATTACAAACATTTCTCACTGAACAGACCCTCACCTTCTGGACTCAGGAGATGGTGAAAGTTCTCAGAATGGCCCCGAAGATCATCTCACTGGGACCGGATAACGTCAGCGGACGTGTTCTCCAAAACTGTCCTCCACAGCTGGTAGGTGGAAACCTCAGTTCCCCCCATCCACGCAAAAACTCCATAAAAACACTGAATGACCGGAAACCATGTGGCTCTCACCACACCACAGATGAAAGACCACATCATCATTATTAAACACAACATCATCAACTCCACCAACCGCCTTGTTGGACCCACAGATCGCTTACTGTGCTGGTAGAGGAGTTGACAATGCAAAAACCTTAATTTTGGACACTGCACACAAACACTTGCCTGGTTTGTTGACAGTGCAGGAGGTGGGTGAGAGAAGAGTCCTGGATAAACTATCATCAAAAGGCTTTTTCAATTCAGTTCAATTCTTCATAACCTTCAACGCCATACACTACAGCTCCACCTACTGGTCTCCAAGTTCACATGCCGTAGCCTTGAAGACCAGTTCATCAGTGGCTCCTGCCTACTTGACTTTCTTACCAACAGCACACAGAAAGTTCCGGACATTGGGACTCCAGCAAACCTCAAGTGGTTCTCCTCAGGGTTGTGTACTCTCTTCATTACTCTTCATTCTCTACACAATCTAACTAAAAGAAATCAACTGAACTACCACTTGGTGAAATACGCAGACGACACAGTTCTAGTCCAGTTCCTCACAACTCCACGGAACAATCCTGCAGGAACGAGGACTGGTGTGAAAAGTTCCATCTGGGACTAAACACTAACAAAGCCAAAGATGGCCGTGACCTTCTCAAACGACCATAGGCTGCATTATTATTTTTTGCACACGCTTTTTCCCTTTTCTTGCATTTGTCAAAACATAAAGTGTTTTAATAAATGCGTCATACGGTGTCATACGCTGATTTTTTCAATCTTGAAATTGCTCCACGCGGGCATTTAAAGTTGATTTGATTGGTAGATTGCAGATTAATAAAACAAAGAGACATCAGACTGTTTATCTTTAAGATATTTTAATTTATTAAATAATTGTTATCATAAAAGCCAACGTTCCTGGCTTTTATTGCCTTTCACAAGAACAGGATTGAACCGAGTCTTGTGGAGCTCTACGTCTACTCAACGAAACAATCGGCAGCTCGTTTCTTATAATGTCGTGGCTTTTTGAAAAATAACGTAATGTATTTAAGTACAACTTAAACAAAAGACGGCGGTTATACTTCTATTAACGCCATAAAGAAGTTCATTAGGGGTGTGTTTCGACCCCGTCTGCTGCAGTTGCTGGTCTCGTCCTCACGGGGGCGGAAGTTGTGTCATTTCCTGATCCGGGGAGGGGAAAGCGCGTGCGGGTGTTTCCTCCGATTTTTTGAACAGTTGCAGAAAAAGAGGTAAATTAAATCATTCCGATCGCGATATTCCGTCTTTAACCGCCGATCTACCGGAGAAACCCGTGCGCGCGTGTTTGCTTCTGTCTCCTTTTCGCTCACAGCAATTGCCTCAACAAAGGAGCTAGTTGCTAGCATGCTAATGGCAGCTTTATTGTTAAATCTGAAGGAAGTATTTTGTGCTCGTTTAGGTGGCAATAAAATGTAACGGGTTAGTTAAAGGACGACCGTAGGAATGTCCACGAATACATACAGTCACATATTAATTATGTATGACAAATAAAAGCAACGTACACATAGTAAAGTGTATGTGTGTGTATATTTATTATGAATACTCACACACACACACACACACACACACACACACACACACACACACACACACACACACACACACACACAAACTTGTATATACAAGTGTGTACTTGTATAAAAGTGTGTGTATATATACATTTAATCACATTCTCTGCAATATGTATACAATATATAGTATAGAATGTAACATCAGTAGTATTTTGTTTACGTATGTATAGTTTTTCATCTTTTATGTATGCTCACGGATAATACACACGCGTGTGTGTTTAAATACGCTTTCATTCTACTTTCAAAATCTTTATATACTGTATTCATGCTTAAAAATACATTTTACATGTATGTGTCAATTGTAAATATGCACACATATATAATGTATACAGACGTGCGCGCACTGTCTCTGCGATTTATTGCGGATGCAAATTTTTTTGACCAATTGATAATTAAAAAAAAAAAGCATTGTAATTCTTAAAATAGTTGTGTGAAGCAGAAAGATTCCGTTCTACACACACACACACACACACACACACCATGTGTGTGCTGCTGTGTTCCAGGCTGCTGGAGGGGCTGGCGTGTGGACCACCGCTTATGTTCCACCAGGCTTTACGCTCTACAGCGGCGCTTGCTAGTCCAGAACTTTCTGACACTCTTGCTTGGGCCCGAAGGCGGCAGCTCCGTTCCTGTGTGTCCGCGGGGATTCAGCCATGTCAGACGGACGGATCTATGTGGGAAACCTTCCCATGGACGTGCAGGAGAGGGACATCGAGGATCTCTTCTACAAGTATGGGAAGATCCTGGAGATTGAGCTGAAGAACAACAGAGCAACCATTCCCTTCTGCTTCGTGAGGTTTGACGATCCACGGTAAGTCTGCAGCATCTTCACGTTGCTGTGGAAACACCTGATCTACAGTCTGAAATGTCTTGAGTATGTCATAGAAATCCTACAAATTACATTTTGGTCTCACCATGTAAATTCTGACAAGTTTAAGTGGCATCTGTAGGTTGTTGCAAATTCTTCTAGAATCATTCAAGGAAATCAACACTGCTGTAATTTTCAGTCTATGATGAGCAGTGGATTTTAAGGAGCAACTTAAAAGATATAAAAGTTATTATTAAGATTTATTTTTCCATGTAAGTTACCAGATTCTAAATCCCGGAAGTCCAGAAATGGCTTCCGGGGGTTTCCCAGGCAGTCAACATCAGTAAACACAGACATTATCTTTTTACATTGTTGTAGTTTTTCTAAATGTCTTTCCGCTCTGTAGTCACAATACTTCTTATTAACACAAAGCAGATTGGAAATGATAATAATTGATAGAGTAAACATGCACACATCTCTGATCGAGAGAACAAAGAAGAACTGTCTATGGACTGTTGCAGCATATTTCGTAACAAATGTTTCGGACACAGACTTTTATTAGTGGACAAGTCATGTTAATACTTACTGGAAATTATTTTCACCTTTAATTTCATGCATGCACCTAGATTTCATATTATACGTAAGCGGTGGAAACGGCATTAAAGTGTGTGTTCCCGCAGGGATGCGGAGGACGCCGTGTTCGGCAGGAACGGGTACAGTCTGGGAGACTGTAAGCTGCGCGTGGAATACCCAAGGTCGTCTGGGTCAAAGTTCACCGGGCCGCCTGGAGGAGGAGGAGGGGGCGGGCCTAGAGGAAGGTTCGGACCGCCCTCGCGCAGATCAGAGTTCAGGGTCATCGTGACAGGTGGGTGAAATTCTGAGCTTCTTCGGTAAACATTACTTTGATTAAAGAGGCCATAAATACTTTTATGCATATTTATGCATTTTNGTTTTGAAAAGTTGTGTGTTTTATTGATATTCATCAACTGTGTTAGAGATGTATTGATTTATGAAGAGTACAATTGTCAAATACCATGTTGCCATTAATATAGCCATTGAAGCTAAAGATGGCGTAAAAAATCAAACAAATAAATAAATTACTGAAACGTAACAAAGGTTGTGTGTGTGCGCGCAGGTCTGCCTCCTACAGGAAGCTGGCAGGACCTGAAGGACCACATGCGCGAGGCCGGAGACGTGTGTTTCGCAGACGTCCAGCGGGACGGCGAGGGCGTGGTGGAGTTTCTGAGGAGAGAGGACATGGAGTACGCGCTCAGACGTCTGGACGGAACAGAGTTCCGCTCGCACCAGGTCACCACTCACGCCATTAAACACACCCACACTGCTGTTTGTGCTCTATAGTGTTCGTCTGTGTGAGTGAGAGACAGAAGGAAAGTGAGACGGACAGAGGTTCAGACAGTGAGACTGATGGAGTGAGTACGGCAGACAGATTAAAGGAGTTACACACAGACACAGACAGACAGTGAGTGGGTGAGACGGACAGAGACAGAAATTTGCATAAAACTAATTGTTAGAAATGTGTAAAAGGGTTCGAACGAGTGATTGAAATCATTGAAAATGCTTTAATTTTTATGTGTTTTTAAGGGCTTGAAAACGCTTGAGTTTTAAATTATGCGCTTTAAAATGCTTGAAACTCCACTGGAGTCTGGATAAGTGCACGTCCTCAGGACCGGATCCGAACTTAGGTGGTTCTCTCGCTCTGTGTCTGGTTTCACGTGACTTTTGATTCACAGACTCCGAGAGTGAGACAGAAAAATAAACCGCTTGTGATCACTATGATCCAGGTCTGATTTAAAGTGCAGAAAGTGGGAAGCATAAACACCTTTATTGTTGCCGTATTCCCTTTGTTAAACTAAAACACACTTTACTTAAAATGGCAAATAATAGTAGATGTCTAATTTCTTATTTTAAATACAGTTTGAATACAATTTTTGCCTATAATGTTAGTAAGGTCTACTAAAATGTAATGAAATGGACATTTTCTAACTTTTTTTTCCCGACCAATACCACAAAACCTTCGCCCAAAATGTTTCATTTTGATTGTTAGGCATAGTTTTAAATATACATTTTTACACAGTAAAAAAAAAAAAACTTGAACATCGACCTTGAAAGTTCTTGAATTGTATCTTTCAGAAAGTGTGGGAACCCTGGTTAATGATCCACACACACACTTGACACTCTTTCAATTCAGTGAGACAGACCAGTGTGTGTTAGTTCAAGGTCTGAGCATTTGTAAGGCGCTTTTCACAGTTTTAACTGATAGAGAGAGACAGAGAGGGAGTGTGAGACTGATGATGATGATGATGATGGTGTGTCCAGGGCGAGCTGTCGTTCATCAGAGTGATGGAGGAGAGGGGCCGCAGCTGGGGTCGCTCACGCTCTCGCTCCAGGTCACGCGGACGCTACTCGCCCCCCTACCAGAGCCGCGGGTCACCGCCCGCCCGCTATCGCTCCCGCTCCCCCCCGCGGCACATGACCCGACGGGCTCCGGTCCAGCTCAGCCCGCCGCCCCGACACTACCGGTGAGAGACCCCCGGACCCCCAACCTCTCACATTCCATCTGTCTCAANTCCAGCTCAGCCCGCCGCCCCGACACTACCGGTGAGAGACCCCCGGACCCCCAACCTCTCACATTCCATCTGTCTCAACCCAAACGGCCTTATTCAGCGTTCACACACACACAGGACTTTCTTTAATCCCATCAAGCTCATCTTTTCTTTTTTTTTTAGGATCTGAGTAAAAGTCTGATGTTTTAAAAGCATTTCTTTCTGGAGTTGTTTGTGTGGTTTTTAGTTTTTCCTGTTTTGTAAAATGTGACGACTGAATGATTAAAGAGCTTTTTTGTTTGTCAATAAAAGCATCGAAATATCAGATTTACTTGCCAAAGTAGCGACGTGTTGTTCTTGCTGTCTTAGCGCAGGCTTT
>SOMO01000510.1:17931-32096 GCA_028128575.1 Paedocypris carbunculus
CAATTTTAAGTCTATTTTTGAACTTTTTTTTTTTTTACCCCTTTACCGAATCTTTTATTCTTTTTTTTTTTTACTCATTCTTATCTTTTTGTAGCACTCTGAGATTTGCTTGCAAATGTATATAAGATGTATTACTTTTACTAAATATAATTGCTCTGTTTAATTGGTGGGCGTGACTCATTTGATTAGGCGTGTGTGTGGTTGAAGCCCTTTTCAAATGAATATATACTTTAGTCAGCTTCAAATCCACATCAAAGCTCTTGGAACCGGAGCTTTACGGAAGGTGAGTTGGAGGTCTGTTGTTTGTAGACGTAGAGAGGCATCGGGAGCATCTCGCACGCGTCTCTTCATTGAAATGTAAATTCTGGCCTCTAGATCAGCATTCACATGTCCTGCCCTACATTCTGCACTACAAGATGGATTTTTTTCAAATCAAACTCACCCGAAGCCCCACTTACCTGTATCATCCATAAATTACCTGTGATGTAAGAAGCCGGGATGTCGGAGCAACCTTTGTTTGCTGTTACTGATATTTCCGTCTGCCCGTAATGAGGTCATTCATCGTCCTTTGATACTGGCGAAAAGGGCCGGCCCGGGAACAAAAGGGTGTCTGGCGGCGGACCTGACTCATAATGACAGAACAGACAGAGTCGTCTTGGCTAATGGCAGCCTGTCATGATTCTGATGATTTCTGTGGCTCTATTTCACCGGTTTTGTCCCTGAGCAGTTTGTGCGCATGATGAAGTTCCGAATGCGTTCCTGATGGATCACAGGTTGTTGTTTTGCTTTGACGTGGATGCTTTTTTTCCGCCGTCGCCTGACACGGGACATTATTATTTTTGCTTCAGTCATTGTGTACATGTTAATGCCGAACATAGCCACTAGACAAGCCCGAGGGCTGCTGGTAGTGAATGACACGTCGGAGTAAAATTGTTTACGGACTCGGGATGGACGTTTTCCGGTGACTCAATCGGTAGAACTCAGTGTCAGCCACTATAACATCATGGGTTCGAATCCTGGGGTGACAGGTGGTTGTCACAATGTGTAATTGCGTTGCCATGTTGGTTTTATATCAGTAGTCATAATATTGAGAACAAAGTTCCCTTTGCTGTAACTTTTATAAAATGTTTACGAAAATTTTATTTGGAAAGAGTCTAGCTGGCAAAATATGAGAAAAAAAAAAAAATCAATAACTGGCGGACTGCTTATTTTGTTAGTGGAATGATCTAGTTTTTTAATGTTGGGCTTGAGTTTTGTCTCGTTGATTCTCAGAACAGAATTTAAAAATGTTGTGACGTGGTGACGTTTTTGGAAAGTCGGAAAGTTCACTGACTATTCAGCTACTTCAACATATTCTAATGGACAAAAGTTATCAAAAAATATGTGGATACAGAATAAAAAGAGAGGGCCGGATTTGGCCCACGGGCCGTAGGTTGGACATCACTGCTTAAAAAGAAAAACATCTGCTAAATGCATTAGATAAAGTCTCTATGATCTGTTTTCAAGCCAGGCAACTGAAAGTATCCCGAGCATCTGTCCTGGTTCGCACAGCTCTTCACAAACTCTCAGACATATGCTTCACCGGCCAAAGATTAAATTGTGTATAACAACTGCTCTCCGGTGGGATACGGTGCGATCTGAGGACAGATCTGCATCTCCACATCCTTTCATTATCAGCCTGAATGAAGTGTAAAACTGAAGCTCTGCCTCTCAGACAGATGGACACAAGACCGGGTTTTGATGCAGGTGTTCTTTAATAATTCATGCACTTCTGAAAACTTCTCAGTTACAAGTTGGGAGAGATTTTTGCTTGGCCGTTTTTCAGCAAGCACTTGCAACACAAGATTGATTNCAATCAATCACTCAATCAATCAATCAATCAATCAATCAACCAACCAATATATCAATCAACCAACCAATCAATCAATCAACCAATCAACCAATCAAATAATCAACAAACCACCAACTAACTAACTAACTAACTAACTAACCAACCAACCAATCACTAACTAACCAACAAACCAACCAACTAAATAACTTATAAACGAACTAGCTCACTAGTTAACTAATCAATCAATTAATTAGTCAATCAATCAACCAACCAATCAATCAAACCATTTCCAATCCTGTAGTATTTGCCAAAAACATAGTTTTAAGATGTTCTTTAGAAAATGCTGAATTGCAGAACATTTTAAAATAGAAAATCTTATTTAAGACTCATTTAATTCCAATTACTGTACTAATTTCTCTTCCCATTATTTTTATTTCAATTTCTCCTTCTGTTTGCAATACTCAATTATCCTTCACAGAATTTCAATTACTTATTTCACTTACAATTACTTATTTGAGTAGAATTACTGAGTATACTGTACACTTAATATTCATCCATTTACGATCACAGTTCTGGATGATTAATTCATGTACCAGCATTATATACATGCTATAAGATTTAAATATTTCATATTGAGTAAACACTACGTTGAAATGTAAAGGTCACATATTCATAAATAAACTTTATGCGTAATTAATAAATCCATTAACCACCATGACACCTTATTCACATACGTACTCTTATCTATTCCAGGCTTATTTAATGGTGTTTTATTTATGGTCTCCAAGAACCGTCAGGATCCCACATGGCATGTTCTACTTGTAAAAGGCACGGGGGAAATAAAAACTATCAAGTCCAAACTGTGTTTTTGTCTGAGCACATGCGGATATTATTGAGCCCATCAGCTTCTCGATAAGTCTGGCGTCTTTGTGCTCGCCGAGTCTAAACGGTGCTCACGAAAAAGCTAAATATAGTCGGCATGATGTTTTCACATGCGTGTCGTCACCTGATGCCCCTGCAGACCCAGTATATTTGTTTTATGATGGCGCTGGGTATTACAATCCCTGCCAGCATTATTCTCCGACATTAAATTCCAACCCCAAAACATGAGACAGCTGTACGGAAAATTGCAATTCCTTGGATCGAGGACGCACAATGAAACGGATCCGACGGAAAATGAACCCACAAGCATCATGAAGACTATTTCGAAGAGACATCAAGGATGAGAGAAATTGATTTCCTTTTCTTCAGCCAAGACTCATTAAAATAAATGGCAGGATCAAAAAGCCAAGTTTGATTAAAGCCACACTTTGATGTAGTCATTTGCCACCTGTGGTTGTGTGTCCCTTCCCGAGAGGTTTAGGAGACAATTGTGAGAGCGGCGAGGAAGATGACATTTCTCTTTGTAGCACATCTGTGCCGAGCTTGTCCCAAAAGTCACCCTATTTTCCTCCATCACTGTCACTGTCAGGTGTGAATACTTTTGGACGTTTTTCCCACTGCAGGACTTTTTGTTCGTGATACCTATTTGTAAAGTAGACTGCTTTCCAGAGGCTCCTAAAATCAGCTCGCTCTCTAAATGTCAAAATGGCCTCCGCTACTCCGACTCCCGTAATGTCATTGATGCGATTCCTGTTTGTTGCATTATTTAAAAGAGAAGGGCGCGGAATGATTGGAGAAATGCTAAATGGATGGCCTCCACCGTGGGGTCGATATACACTGTGATGAATGTTGCACCGAGAGGCCATTAAATTGAGTTTTAAATGTATTTTTTCTCAGCCGCTGAATTTAAGCAGCACTGGTGAACGTAGTGAAAATATGAAGAGCTGGAAAATACTGTCGAGTTTGCACTTTTGGTGGAAACGGGATGACCTTCATGGGCGTGGCACTTGTTGACTTGCTGGCACATTTCTGTCCATAATTTGTGTTTATTAAATGATTAGAGAGATGGACTTGCAACCACAAAATTGGCAATTTGACTTGTAGGCGGAGCAGAGGCGTTGTGGGTGGAGCTTTGCCTCACAGCGAGAAGGACGCGTTCGAGATTTACGTTCAAGGTCTTTCTGTTCAGAGTCTGCGTGTTCTTCCTATGCTTGCGTGGGTTTCCTCCAGGTCTCCGCTTTCCTCCCACACTCCAAAAACAGGTGAATTTTGCCAAATATGTGCGAGAATTTGAACGTGTCTCATGATTTGATGTGTGTCTAGCTCTGTGATTGGTCGGCCACCAATCAAGGGTGTGTCACGTCCAGAGATGCTTGGATTGTCTTCAGCTACTTATGACTAAGATATGGAAAAGCGGTTTAGAAAATGATGGACAGATTATATATCAGGTATATGACAGGCAAAACAATCTCATCTCACTTTTCGACATCATCTCTGTTTCTAGAACAATATATAATCGCTGATTTATTGTTTCTGCAAATAAGCATACTGAGCAAACTGAATCAATTTCCATCACAAATAAAGGTTTATTTGAAGGTACATTTGTGTTCTTTTTGCATGTGCCATGTTCCATTCGTTTGACGGCTTGAAACGAGCTCAGTGTCTTGCATAATGCAGACTGCATGCTCGCTCAACAAAATGTTACATTACAATATGTCAGAATTCCAGCCAATTACAGATGAAGATGCTCAGTTCTCATCAGCTGCCTTGACAACCAATCACAAGACGCCCTAAATTACAGAGGAAGAGGAGAAATGCTCAGAGACTTGTACTACTATTCGGTGGAAAACACTGACATAAGTCGTTTACCAATAAAATAGTTTGACATACAGTACATAGTAACACAGCATTTTGAGAATACCGAAAACCGCTTTTACGACAGAATTCTTTGCCTTGTCAAGTTTGTAGCAGTAATTTGAAGACGGTCAGTCTCCATTCCAGCATGGCCGTGCCCCAGTGCACAAAGCAAGGATTATGGAACATGGTTTGATGAGTTCGGTGTAGAGGAACTTGACTGGCCCACACAGAGCTTTGACCTCAATCCAGTCAAGCACCTTGGGAATGAACTGAAACAAAGATTACAAGCCAGGCCTTCTCCTCCAACACCAGAGTCCAAATCCACCATCAAAAAACTAGTGGGAATCCCATTAAGAAGATGAGTAGTTGAATTGAAATTTTTGAGCTGAAAACATCTGCTCGATATGCTTTGCCATTTTCGTTCATGTGTGATCAAACCTTTGCACGTGTCTATGAATTTGACTAAATCAAATATATTTTTAACACACAATTGTACACACAACAACATGTAGTGATGTATTTTTATATACAATACAACTGTTCCAATGTATATGAATTAAAAAACATGAATTAGAAACAATTGCTCAAAAGAAGATGAGTTAATATATGCAGTAAATATAAAACTCAAGGGCAAGATTGTTCCTTCAAACTGTCCTTGAACGGCATGTAACAATGTTCCACAAAAGTGAGAAATACTATGTATGTCCTGCTGCCAAAAGGTGTGAATGAAAGTGTAAATGTGTGTGTCTGTGTGTCCTGCTCTGTGATTGGTTGGCCATTAATCCTGAGTTGCTGGGATTGGCTCCAGCTCCCTGCAGCCCAGAAATAGAAAAGCTGTTCAGAAAATGTATGGATGGATGGGTATGTTCTGCCACATGGTTGTTCGGTACCTTGTGTTCCCAACTACGGCAGGAAATGCTGGGATTGGCTTATATTTTTGATGCATTCAAGAAAAGAAATAGCTGGTTCACTGCACCAGAGCATTAAATAAAATAAAAAAAAAATCCGTCTGTATTATTTTCTCCGAGTCCATCATCTTTTCCCTTCTGTGGAAGAGATTAAGTGCAGTGAGCAATATTTTTAAAAGCTACTCTAAAGTGCCAGTACAGTAATTTCCGGCTCTGTAACGTGTGATAATTCCATCACGAGAACCTTGACTGTGTTGCCATGTTCCACACAACGGCACTTCTAATAAGTCACACCATTGCCAGTTCTGCGTTGGTGTTCCATGGGAAGATTAGAGTGTTAACGCAACGGATCTCACACACATACACTCCATCTCCCACATCATGGCTTGATCTTGTTCGGCAATAAATCCCTCAAACCCTGGGCGTCTGTTCTTTGGGTTTCAGGGCCTTTCTTCATCTCCGTCCTCAGCCCTTTCATCGATGGGATTTTCAGGCACCTCTTCACTCTGTTTGTGTGGCTTACCAACCCCTGTGTCTCCGGCTTCAAATTCAACCCTTCAAATCTGCATGGTAATACTCCCCTCCAGTAATCTCACTACTTTCTCCACCGGCCACGCTGGATATTGTTTAGTATAATGGTGTGGGGACTTACAAGGATTTACACCTGATTATGTCCCACAGGGCGAATCCCCTAAAGACTGACCTTGCAGTTCACTATTGCGATTGGCTATGCAGACTCAGCCCACTGTGCTAAATTCCTTCTCTCTCTCTCTCTCGCTTGCCTTCCCGTCTCTTACTTCCTCTCCATTGGCTGTTGTTTATCCACCCTGCCAGTTTACCTCCATGAGTCATCCGTTTGTCACATTGCAGCTTCTGGTTGCTTTTGACAAACGCTGCCTTTTGCATAAGAGCGCTGGATTAATCGCGGCACGTCGACTGGACGGAGAGGTAGATGGAGGTTTCACTAAGGTACACTGGGATCGGTGCCCTCCCCTTTACCCGTCTCCCCCACTGGCAATGACATGCATCCCTCCCTCCCTCCCTCTGCAGTCGTTCTGATGAAGAGCGGAATTGGATTTCATTACCTACATTGTTACTGTTTTGAGCTTTATGCTCCTTTTCTTTTCCCGATCCCTCCCTCCCTTGTCTCCTTCTCACTCCTGGTCCCTCACCGCCTGCCAGTCTTAAGCTTTCTCTCCCCCCTCCCTTCCCTCCCTCACTCCCTCTCCTCCATCTCTCCATCTCAATGCGCCACAGCTCCTCCCTCCACCTTGCACAGCATCGACTCCTCCCTCTCCATCTTTCTTCCCTCACTCGCGCTCTCGCTCTGCTGGCTGTAGCATGTATGTGAGCGGGTGGACTCCTGTTTACATGCATGCCTGCATCTCGGGCAGACTCTCATGCATTCCGTGGACCGTAGCTCTTTTTCCTCCACACTCTGAGGTTCTTTTGGATCACTTGCCTGCTTCCAGGAATTTGCTGTCGTTTTGTTTCTCCACCACTCATGAAATTCTTCAAAGGCCGTCTGTGTGCCACCCTGCCACTCTGGAGTGATTCGGATCTAAACTGCATGCTGGCAGAATGGAATTTCCAAATTTAGACTCCACTGCGTGACGTTTCTGGTAAGAGCATTTTGGATTCAATGCTAGACAAGCATTTTCTGAAGTCTTAAATGGGCTCACGGATTTTGATTCCCGGGTTGTCGGAGAGAATTGTGTCCAAGGTGTAAAAAAAAAAGGCAGATTGGGAAAACATGCTGAATATTGCTTCATAACTCTATTGGGACTATCAACTTCCTGTCCGGGAAAAGAGGTCATTGGTTACAATTTTATTATAATTATTTTCAAAATAATTTTTTTAGAATTCCTCTTTCTGCGTGTGTAAGTTTTTTGTGGTCTTCTGGATTCCCAAATTATTTTTCTCCATGTATTATCGGTGTTTATCATTGGATTGTCGATGCTCTTAGAATTTGGTATTATGGTGCTGAAGAAAATAGCCTATTGCTTTCCTTTACTTCATTGTCTTTACTTCAGAGTCCTCATTATAGAACATCCTTGCTTACCTCGCTCTCTCTTCCCCTCTCTCTCTCTCTCTCTCTCTCTCTCTCTCTCGCACTAAGCCAGTTATTTTCTCTCTCCTTGCTTTTTTCCCTCCCTGTTTTACTGCTTAGAAGCAACTTCCTCTGCTGGTAATGTGGCATTTAAAGGAATAACAACATTACACTTCAGTTTTTAATCCTGGCAAGCTGTCAAAAATACATTAAGGGGATTCTTACTGGACACATCAAAGATTCATGCTCTCTCAGTGCTATCAATGGTACGTCTTTTGGAGATGTCAGATCTCTTTGCCCACAGTTTATGCAAAGGTACATTGACAGTGCAGATCTCTGGTATAAAGACAGTATGCATTTTGTCCTGGTATTCCACACGTATGCCAACAAAGATCTCAGGGAGATTTTTCTGACTCCCCAACTCGGCGTGCTAAGCAGAATCTGGGTTCCCAGCATCTTCCCCTAAGCACTGGCTTATCTATGAAATCCCAAAACGTGCATATATAACACTCATATAGGCTCTGCAACATGAAACAACTGCATGGCAACAGTATCCTAGCCACATTTGGAGATGCTGTAACGGGCAGAGAAGAAGAAACCCAGAGTGAAGCAGAGCAGTGAGTGACAGCGTAGCGGCGAACTGTGATGCAAATAAGACGTGAGTTCATGAAATGAGTTGCTTTTCTGCTGGCAGTCGTGTTAAATGACTATCTCTCCATTGAGCAAATGCTCTGCTGGTGGTAGTAGCCATTATGATAATGCTGCAGTCTGATAACAAACAGCAGATGAAACAAGATAAGGCATTGCTACAGGAAAGCCGCATCACCCCTGCCTTCACAGAGCTCGCAGTCCTCCTGTTTTCCCAGCTTTTGAAATTATGCAGCCCGAGCAGAAAGAGGGACCAAATCCCCCAAATCATTGAAATTCAGATCCTTGCAGATTGCAAATCCTAGTGCCCCCTCCCTTCGCCAGCGCCGATACCACATCCCTCATTGCCCTCCTATTCATTTGGCCCGTCATCTCTTTGATACGCTTTTCATAACACCCAGCAAGGGCCTGCGTTCGGCAATGGTGGCATGGAGAGGCAGATTGGCCAGGCATTTGTCCTCATTGTGAGGAGACGCGAGAATCGAACGCAAAGCCTCTTTGCCGAGGACTATTTAAAACAAGCGAGCGTGCAGCTGCCGCCGTGAGAGGCGACCAAGTGGCATACGAGACAGCGTACGCTCTCTCCAGCCTCCCACAAATGTATTCAGAAGGTCACAGAGTCGCTTCACTGCAGCAGACTCTTCCATTAAAATTTAATCAAAACAGCTTTACGTAAAAAAAATAAAAAAACACCAGGCCTGGCCCCCCTATCTGCGCCTGCCCTGCTCATTTGAAGAGGTCGCATGCTCAATGTGAATGTTTACGTGTCTGAATCCGTGCCATCAATCATTAGGGAGATGTTGCGTAGCTGCGATGGTATCACGGTGGGTCGCGCCGATGCCACAATCTGCACTTTGCGATAAGGGAGCGGGAGATATCGTCGATCATATCAGTGGGTAATAAAATTATTAGCCTCCGATGAAGTGCCGGTCAGAAGAACAATGGCGGCATAATTGAAGAACCTTGAGAGTTATCATCCCACGGCTAATTTCACGTGATAGGCGCATTTCCAACAGAACCACTGATAAAGAAGTCCAAGAAGCTCAGCTTGAGCTAGATTGCTTTTGGGATTACGGTCGCCCTATATTCTTCTTTTTTTCCTGCTTTTGTTTCAATTAAACCCAAAACAAAGAAGCCAGTGTTTGGAAGAGTCGGGGCGCTCGCAGTAATTACCAGCTTTGCGAGAGAATTTAAATCCAATCTCAAGAGCATTAATATGGAAAGAATAACATTTTATGAAATTATTATTAACCCCAAACAGAAAGCGGAGAGAAGGATTGACACGGAACCAGGCCCAATTAGACTTCCCACTATGTCAGGCGCATGACAGCAGCTGCGGCTTTGCAAATTTAGCCAGACATGGGCTGAAATAACCCAAAATGCTTCTCTGGGCTGATAGGTGGGCAGAGGGGGCTTGAAGGGGACGGATGCATTTTATTGTCAAGACAAAGAGAGCAGTGTGAGACGCCACAGAAGCTCACTGCATCTGTTCCATTTCCTGGCATTGATGGATGCTTATTTAAACTGCAACCAACACATATCGCTCCATCGGCAGTTAGTCACTAGACCAATTGACAGGTCGTAACTTATTTCAATCCCAACCAAGCTTGGGATTGAATCGTTCATGTCGTTTTCTCAATTTATGACATTAAACTTCCCGACCACCAGTCGGTATGAAATAGTGATGCTGTTTTCACGCTTTGCTCATTAGTGGGAGAGCCGTGCAGGAG
This sequence comes from Paedocypris carbunculus, assembly GCA_028128575.1. Taxonomy (NCBI): domain Eukaryota; kingdom Metazoa; phylum Chordata; class Actinopteri; order Cypriniformes; genus Paedocypris; species Paedocypris carbunculus. The sequence goes on from SOMO01000510.1 coordinate 27,838, forward strand.
CTCACTGTTATTGAGTTCCTCTTCCTCTTCGTCTTCTTCTTAAGCTGTTTTTTCCTTCGTTAACTAGTCTTCAGTGGCTTGTTGTAAAATCACCATTCAACATCATCCTAAAAGTACATGCTGGTGTAATCTTCCGCGCTGTCATATTTCATCTCAACTTTGAACTTGTTCACCATTTTCTTCTCATTGGCTTTGAGAGGAAGTGTTCCTGTTTCGTCATAGTTCATTGTAGATCCTAAAAGAGGGTCCACGCTTTCTCTTCTCATTTTTAACATTTGTAATCTTTTATTCATTGCTGTTTTTCTGATTGTCTTGATTGAATGGGGCTCATCGCTCATTGTTCATCCTCTTTTCAACAGCTTCACGTCTCCTCATTCCTTGTAAAATCGTTCTTTCAGCTTAAAATTTGTCTAGACGTTCACGTGTATCCATTGAAATCATCTTCTTTGCATCTGTTATACGTATTGAGTTATTACAGTCTAACGTATTCATTAGTTTGAGAGATTAGAACGGAGCCTATCTGGTCCCTCTATCAAGTTTTGTGAACTTTTTTTGCCATTTCCTTGTTTCTACTCTGGTCAACTTTTATCTTTCATAAATGTATTATACTTAGATAAGTATGCATGTGTTCTTGTTCAGGAAGTGTACTTAGCATCGTGATAGGTAACGGTTTTAGACTAGACTGACCATCCATTCATTTTCTACCGCTTGTTCTATTTCTGGGTCACGGGGAGCTGGAGCAAATTCAGGTCTTTGGTGATCAGTTCTCCCCAAGAAGTATTTCTTTAAATTGGAGCAAAAAACAAGGTGTGATTGTATTTTTTCACCAAATTACTTCTTCTTGTAATTACGTGACCACAACTTAAGGACACACTATGAACCTTTGTGTAGTGTATCCCTGCAAAAACAAGTTGAACGGTTTAGTCTTACTCGTTGCTGGAATATCAATAACAGCAAGGTGTATTCCTGTCAAAGTTTTCTGTTTCGACATCGGGTTGGTGTTCTTTTTCTTTTTCCTTCACTGCGATGTAGCTTTTCCAAACCTGGTGCTTTGATCTAAATCTTTCTGCCATCAAGAAGCAAGATGAAAAGAGGAGAGAAGAGTCAAATGTAAGCAAACAGTTGATGATATGTCTCTGCTTTGAATGCTGCAACCGTAGGCTCAAAACCAAGGCTGATTTGGTATACAAAGTTGTTTGTGTGAGGTACGGAGAAGACAAATGTATGGGGCGAGAAAGGCTGATTATTGATTTGGCTGAGGTCCTCACTGATTAACTGCCGTTGTAAATACCGATAAAGACACCTGCTTATGTTGTGATGAACGGCGGCCATTTGATTTGCCGCTTTCTGCTGGAACGACTGTAACACTGTTTTAAATCATTCAAGAGTGTGTAATCAAAACACTGATGTGACACTTTATCTTCAAAAATTTACGTCAATTTTGAATCGATTTGATTGGATGGAGAGCACGTCCGACTGTAAAACTTGATCGGCTTATCTTCTGGAGAATGCAAACCTGGAATTAAATGTGATTTTACAAAAATGCACCACGAAAATATTGGTTATCGATGTCTGAAATTATATTGATATAAGTTTAATTTAACAGTGTGATGAAGGAAAGAAGGTTGCCACGTGTAAATAAGACAAACGTAACAGTTATCAGATTTGTTTTTAAACACACTTGCACACACACACTCACACATGCCAAAATATGCAAATGCCCACATCTCAGTTCCAATCTTACGTCAACCGTTACGCAGACAAGTGTGTGCTTAGTCATATCACATCTAAAATGTCTGCCATGTGGAAAAACAGTATTCAGGGTTGAAAATTACTGTTCATAAGCCACTTATTAATTTTGTAGTAACACTTAGCAGTCATACTTAAAGAGTTGTGTTTAATACCAAGATTTTAATTAGGCATAATTAATTGAAACACTCTGAATATTTTGGCTGCGCAGCAAAAGCACAAAACTGAAAAAGACTTTCTAAAGGATGGAGACATTTCTTCTTCTGTCTGAAATGGCAGTAAAGTGACTGAAAAGTGTTTTCTGGTAGAAAGTAGTCATTTTTTTATCTATTTAATGTGTGTGTGTGTGTGTGTGTGTGTGTGTGTGAGAGAGAGAGAGTTTTAAATTGGATAACAGAAGATATATAACACGACTAAATATACTTTTCTCATTTCCATGTCATGGGGAACTGTAGCCAATCCCAGCAACTTTGGACGGTTCTACACCAAACAATTAACAGCTAATTAATGGCCAACCAATTAATGGATTACAGGCCAACCAATCACAGAGCAGAACACATACACTGTCTATCAATCTTACTAAAGGCAATTTTCTCCAGTTTTCCTGAATGCAAAGACCCAGAGGAAATCCACACACAAATAAACGGAAAGAACAAAATAATTGGTTAAATAAAGGAAGTAAAGGTGAAAAATGAAAGGAAATGGCTCACAGCTAAACAAACCGGGGCGTCTCATATGTCAATCTATACCGTCTTTAGTTTCCTGATGCTTTTTGAAGGCACTTTACCGTCATGACACATCATCATTTACCAGCACAAATGAATTATATTGTTCTAGAATGTTTCATTTCTGAACGAGAAACACTGTAATTGTGATCTCAAATAGTTTGTAATGGCGGCTCACATAAGACCATCAGAATCGTGGCCTTTTTCATTATTTCTGTCTTACCGCATTAACATTTATGCGTTTCAGATGGCTAGAAATGTGATTACATTTTGCTCTCGTTTATGAGCTCATAAATTGTAATATCACATAATTACAAAAATGAGAAAGGTCTCAACAATGTCCACATGAAAATACGATCCGCTTTCTTGTACTTCACCGTTTGCATGTGTCTTACAGAAAAAAACGGTAAATTAGGACCATTAACCAATTTTGTATTGTTGTATTAGAAAGCGCTAACCGCTGCTAACTGTAATTGTTTTCCCAGCCCTGAGCTGTGTAAGTCTCATGAGTTTAACATCACTTATTAATTACTATAAAGAACACATTGTTTAATGATTAGTTATACCGTAGAAAGGAAAATCACAGGCTGTAAAATTAATTTTCCTAACAGGAGCGTGTTTAATTTTGGACACTCATTAATCAAAATATCTCACCACGTAAACTCCTGTTTTATGTCTGCGCACCCGTGTAATAGTGAAAAATCTAAGCGCAGGTCATGGTTAATAAGCAAGCGGAAATTGTGGTATTAATATTGAAAAGTCATATTTTCATTTACAATATTTCTTGGAGTAAAAAAGTGTTCAATCTAAGCGCAGGCCATGTTTAATATACACCCAGAAATTATAGCATTAATATAAAGAATAAATCCAATTTTTACGTTCATAACAGTANTTACTGTACTCATATTATCTAAGTGTAGTTTAATGACTCTAGTTTTTGTCGTTAACATTGAAACCCGAGTAAACAGTGATGAAGGACTCTGCAAGTGGGTCATTCCCATTCTCGGCTTATCTGTCTTACTTGGTCCAGTTGAGACTCACTAGCAAGGTCAAGAACAAGATGGTGAAGAGAGAGAGAAAAGAAAAGAATTGCATAGAGGTGGTCTGATGGGTTTTCGCTTTTCTCTCAAGGTTATTTCCAGGATGAAACACAGGGGATGGAGTGGGTGAGAGAGCTGAAAGACGGACCTTTGGGTTGAATTACATTTATACATGAGTGGGAGAGACAGAGTATAATCCGTCCAGCACTCCAACACACCAGCAGCGAGACACCAAAATATAAAATCAATTCAACTGATAGCTATCTTCTGCGGTTTTAGATGACAATGAATTGTGATATCGCCCTGACCAGTGTGTCTCGTGCAATTCGTCTTCAAGCCAAACATCAACGGTGTTGAGTTAAGTCCTCGTATTGGTTAACCACTTCAGCCTTAAACATCCAAGGGTCGCTAGCCTGACCAGATAAATAGCTTTGGCTCCCAGCGTTGGAGACGGAATTGATTTCGCCCTGGTGCTTGACAGAAAACCCTGAGAGTAACAAATAGTGACGAAAAGGACAAATCTTGGAAGCACAACACTTATTAACTCCATGAGTGTTGGGAATGTGGAGTAATCTAAGAGATCCCATCTTCCATTAGAGGAGGAGAGAGGCATCAGCTTCCCTGTTCTAAAATTCTCTCCTACACGGGAGGATTTCCTACATCTCGCTTTGCACACGTGCGATATACAATTATGTCATTTTCTGGCCTCCTCGGGAAGTAAAAACAGATAGTTATATCTATCTAT